>JAULKP010043237.1:0-35979 GCA_032356005.1 Ulothrix subflaccida
TTTTGAACGCTCTGTAAACCTCTTGAAACAGAGCGGCGCAGAAATTGTAGATATTGATTTAACCATCTTAAAATACTCGATTGCGACTTACTATATCTTAGCAACAGCTGAAGCATCGACCAACCTAGCCCGTTTTGATGTCATACGCTATGGCAATCGCGATCCTCATGCAGTTAATTTAGATGAAGTTTATGAACTTTCTCGTGAGTTTGGATTTGGTTTTGAAGTAAAAAGAAGAATCTTACTTGGAACTTATGTTCTTTCAGCAGGCAAATCTTCTTCTTACTATAAAAAAGCACAGAAAGTGCGAACAAAAATTATCGAAAGTTTTGAAGCTGCCTTTGCCCGTTGTGATTTAATTGCCTTCCCGACAACACCTACACCCGCCTTTGAACTCGGCTCTAAGCAAGATCCCGTTTCTATGTATCTTGTCGACCTTTATACAACGACGGCCAATTTATCAGGGCTTCCAGCGATTAGCGTCCCTGCGGACAAAAGCGCCAATGGAATGCCTATCGGGATCCAATTTATGGCCCCCAGTATGCAAGATGCTTTCTTAATCAGCTGCGCTCATGCTTTTGAAAAAATAAACCCGATTCATAAAGAGTTGTCAGAGCTTGCTAAGGAGGAAGTATGAGTTATGGAGAATGGGACGTTGTTGTTGGACTAGAAGTTCACGCTCAACTCAACACAATATCCAAACTTTTTAGTTCTGCCCCTAATAGCTTTGGCGATGAACCCAATACAAATATTAGCGTTGTGTGCACCGGAAGCCCCGGATCTTTACCTATTTTAAATAAAGAAGCGGTTAGAAAAGCGGTCCTTTGGGGTCATGCAGTCGATGCCAAGGTGGCTCTTTATAGCAAGTTTGATCGCAAGTCTTACTTTTATCCCGACTCTCCTCGAAACTTTCAAATTACTCAATTTGACAAACCCATTGTCATCGGAGGAAAGATTGTTTGTGAGATACAAGGACAAGAAAAAGTTTTAGAACTAGATCATACACACCTTGAAGATGATGCAGGTAACTGCCGCCATTTTAGTAATTTTGGAGGGGTAGATTATAACAGAGCGGGCGTTCCTTTAATTGAAATTGTCACTAAACCCCTTGTTGGAACCAATCCAGCGGAAGTAGCTGCTTTTGCAAGTATGATTCGCGCCATGCTACAATATGTCAATATTTGTGACTGCAACATGGAAGCTGGCTCCTTGCGAATGGACTGTAACGTTTCTGTGAAAAAGAAAACAGAAACAAAGCTACGTAATAAAGTTGAAATTAAAAATATGAACTCTTTCACCAATATGCAACTTGCTTTAGAGCAAGAGGTGCAAAGACAAATTAAGCTCTACACAGCGAATCCCCATCAGGATCCCGACAGCGTGATCAAGCCATCTACTTATCGCTGGGACCCAGAAGGAAAAACCATCAGGTTAATGCGTCAAAAAGAGGCTGCCGAAGATTATCGTTATTTTCCTGAGCCGGACTTACCCCCTCTTATACTCACTCAACAATTTATTGATGAAGTAAGAGCTGAAATGCCTGAGCTCCCCTATGAGCGCAAAAAAAGATATCTAGAGCAAATTCAATTAGCTGCCGATGTCACTCTTATTTTGATTAGTGACAAAAAACTTTCTGACTACTTTGAAAAAGCTTTGAAGGTCTGTCCTAATGCCAGATCTTTAAGCAATTGGATCGTCGTTGAGTTTTTAGGTCGCTTTAAAGACACAGGCATTGAACTGGATGATTCTGCTATCGACCCCGAAAATATCGGCAGACTAGTTAACATGATTGATAAAAAGATCATCACTGGAAAAATTGCCAAATGCGTTGCCGATGATATGGTTGCGATGGATGGAAAAGACTGTGAAAAGATCGTTGCCGAAAATCCAGACTATCTACCGATGGACAATGCGGCTGAAATCGAAGAGCTCGTCGATCAGGTTCTTTCAGAGAACCAACAATCTGTGGAAGATTATAAACATGGCAAGCAGAAAGCTTTTGCTTATCTTGTGGGACAAGTTATGAAGCTCACGCGCGGCAAAGCATCCCCAGATCTTGTTAATGAACTTCTTAAAAAGAAATTATAGCCTTGGATGAAAGTTCTCAAAAGCTTTTTTGAGATGCTTTTGGCTTACTTGTGTATAACGATCCGTTGTTGAAATGCTTGAATGGCCAAGCATCTCTTGAATAATTCTCAAATCAGCCCCATTTTCAAGTAAGTGCGTTGCAAAAGAATGACGGAGCGTATGAGGTGAAAAGTTTTGAGGGATTTGAGCCCTTTTAGCATAAAATTTAAGCCTTCTCCAAACAAGAATACGATCAATTGGTTTTTTTGTTTGGGTGATAAAAAGATAGGGCTCCTGATCTTCTATCCTAAAATGACAAAGATAATAATCAATGGCTTCAACGGCATGTTTTCCAACTGGGACAATGCGCTCTTTTCCACCCTTGCCTTTCACCCGAACAAACTGATCATCCACATCGTTGACTTTAAGGTTGCAAACTTCAGAAACACGAAGGCCACTTCCATAAAGTATTTCAATAATCGCTTTATCTCTCGCCTCAAGCTCCTGTTTAATATTGGGTTCTTTGAGTAACTTATCCACTTGTGAAGGGCTTAACGCTTTTGGTACTCGCTGCCAAACTTTGGGACTGGATAAATAGTGGGCTACATTAGCCTCAATGCATCCTTCTCTTTTCAAAAAGCGAAAGAGCACTTTTAAGGCCATTAAAAGGCGTCCAATGCTGGAAGAAGCGTAGCCTTTTTGCCCACACTGATCTAAAAAGGATAAGAAGTGTGATTGTTTCACCTCTTTGAAATCTTTAATATTTTGAGCAATTAGAAATTCAACAAACCTTTCGATGTCATAGCGATAAGCTATCTGAGTGTTTTTAGCTAACCCTTTTTCTGATGCGATATATAGATAAAAATCTTCAACTTCCGATAACATCGCGCTTATGACTCGACTCTCTAGCTGTGGTCTTTTAGAGACCCCATATAATTTTTTTATAGATCATTTAGCACCCTTGTGCTTTTTCTTAGATATTCCCATTTTAACTTCTTGGCCTCAAACACTTTTTCTTTTTAAGCGCTATTACCCAAATGTGAATATCCAAATCAAAAATTGGAGTGTACGCTATCTATTAGAAAATTTCACCTCTGTTTTATATTCTTTTGTCCCAGAGCCCCGCTTTAGAAAGTTAATTGAAACAGAACAAGCTCATGATCCAGATAACGAACTTTGGAAAAGACCTTTAAAGCTTATCCATCATTTTCATGGTTGTTCAGACAAAGGCTACCATTCCGATTGGATAAAACCAGATAGTCATTTGCAAGACCTCGACCTTCTTTTAATTTATGGAAAGCGCTTTGAGGCCCTTCTCAAAGACAAAAATCTCTACCATTTACCAAAAAGTATTTTATCTACTGGCAATTATCGCCTTCTCTATTACCAAAAGCACCAAACATATCTAAATCAAATCGTACAAAAAGAGATCTTTTCAATTTTTAAAAAAAAGCAACCAACTCTTCTCTATGCTCCTACATGGGCAGATCATGAAAATTCCTCTTCTTTTCTAAAAATATTTCCAACCCTTTTTGAAAAACTACCCCCATCTTTGAATTTGATTGTCAAATTGCACCCCAATATGACTTTAAAAACAGCCAAATATGATCCGGCTTTGGTAGTTGGAATTATCCAAAAATATAAAAACCTCCCCAATGTTTTAATTTTACCTTTTTATCCTTTAATCTATCCGTTACTTAACTTTTGTGACCTTTATTTGGGCGACCATTCATCAGTAGGTTATGATATGCTTCATTTTGAAAAACCGATGTTTTTTCTCAATGTGACTGGGCGCAACAAGGAAGACAAAGGGGCTCTTCTTTTTCAAGCAGGTCATCTTATCAATGAAAAAGATTTCCCCCATCTTTATGAAATTATTTCAACTTATCAAAAAAATTCTTACAAAGAAAAACAAAAGGAGATCTATGAATTTGCCTTCGGACAAAACAAAAAAATTGAATCCAACATTTCTCAATTAAAAACAATCTTTGCCCAATTTCAACCCCATTTACAAACCTCTTCTTTTTTAAATTTGAATTAAATTTTTTGATGGTTTAAGAAAATATCTATGACAACATTTTCTATATCATTTGATTCTTTAATTCCCAAAAGTTCACCTCGAGGAGCTTGCGCATTAGCAGGCCCCTTTTATAATGTCATTGACCACACGGCTCCGATTTGCTCTCTTTTAAATATTCCCTTAATTACTTTTGATGAGGCCATTCTCTTTAGCTTTAAACGTTTTTATCCTGGTTTAAAATGTGAATTAAGAGATTGGTCACTCTCTTATTTAATAGAAAAATATAGCACCATTTTTTATGGATTCAATGTCAATGATTGCACGTTTAAAGAACTTCTTAACATAGCTAAACAAAAAGATCCTGATAATCCTCTATGGAAATTACCTCTCAAACTCATTTATCATTTACACGGTTGTTCAGATAAACATTGGTTTCGCTCAGAGGGGCATTTACTCGATGTCGATGAGGTCTTGCTCTATGGAGAACGGATGGTTGATTTATTTAAAGGGATGCAGCTATTTGATCGCATTCGCTCTCATGCCATCATCGGAAATTATCGCTATAGCTATTACCTAGAGAATAAAGAGTTTTATGATGCTCTAGTCCAAAAAGAAATTTTCTCAAAATTTAAGAAAAAACAATTTACGCTGCTCTACGCGCCCACTTGGATGGATGCAAAAAAAGGCTGCTCTATTTTTAAAGCATACAAAGATATCTTAGACAAGCTCCCCTCTGATATTAATTTACTGATCAAGCTGCACCCTCATCTTAATTTTCAATTTGAAAATCATGACCCTAAAGAGCTCTACGCTCTTTTAGATCCTTATGCAAGACTTCCTAACGTACAAATTCTACCTCTTTTCCCCCCTGTCTATCCCATTTTAAATCGAGTAGACGCATACCTTGGTGATTACTCTTCGGTGGGCTATGACGCTTTAACTTTTAACATTCCACTATTTTTTATTAACCATCATGAGCTCGATCCAAAAACTGATCCGACAGCTTTTTTACTGCGTTGTGGAACCTCTCTTTTACCTGGTGACTTTTCTCGTCTCTACTCCATTTTAAATGAAAAAATCCCACAAGATAAAGAGCTCTACTATCAAATAAAACAAGAGACATATCACTATGCTTTTGGGAAGAATGTAAATGGTTCTGCGATGAGAGAAAGACTCTCTCGTTTGCTTATTTAAAAGGATAAATCATGTTTGATTTTGAAGACCAAATAGCCATTCCCTGCTCGATCTATCGAGGAGGAACTTCTAAAGCGATTCTTTTTTTAGAATCTGATTTACCCAAAGATTTCGAAAAGCTTCAAGCTACTTTACTTCAAGTAATGGGAAGTCCAGATCCTAGACAAATTGATGGTCTTGGAGGAGCAGATCCCCTCACTAGCCGAGTGGGAATCATCAGTAAAGATTTAAAAGGAAACATTTTATTTCGATTTGCTTTAGTACACCCAAATGCCCCGATTGTTGAATTTAACGGGCTCTGTGGTAATATTTTATCGTCAGTGGGTCACTTTGCTATTTCTCAAAAATTGATCAAAGCTATTGAGCCGATCACACTAGTACCCATTATTGATCTCAACACAGGGATCAAGCTCACCGCCGAAGTTCCTGTAAAAAAGGGCTCTCCTTTAAGCCAAGGCTCTTTTCATATTGCTGGTGTTCCAAATCCTGGAGCTAAAATGAAACTTCGTTTCCATGCCCCTTTTTCCAAAGCTGCTCAGAAAATTTTACCTACTGGCAATCCACAAGAGACGCTTCAAACAAGTGCTGGCCCTTTTAGAGTCTCTTTAATTAATTGCATTGACTCTGCCGTTTTTATCAGAGCTCAAGATTTAGACTTAGATGGCCACGAGTCACCCCCTCAGTTACAATCCAATCAAAAAGTCCTTGATTTACTTGAGGAAATTCGTTTTTTAGGGGCTGAGCAAATGGGCCTTCCCTATCAAGGAAGCTTACCTAAAGTTATCTTTTTCACAGCAAGCTCAAAACCCGCTCATATTGTAGCCAGAATGATGGTTCTTAAATCAATGCATAAAGCTTTTGCTGTTTCAGCTTCTGCTTGCCTTGCAGCAGCAGCCATGACAAAAGGAACTCTCATTAACGAAGAGATGAAACTCAAAGCCAATTGTAGTTCTATTTATGTTGAGCACCCTTCGGGTAAACTTGAGGTAGGTCTTAAGTTTTGTTCAAAAAATTCTATCGAAGAAATCTCTATTTACAGAACCGCCCGATGTATCATGAGCGGTCATGTTTATATCGCTAAATAAGAGATGGCCAAACTCTCTTAGTCATTGAAATCTGACCAAGTTTGAACAATAAGCTCAAGAGCCAATAAATGCTGTTCATTCTTTATTTTTTTGACAGCGCAATCATAAGCCGAGATACCCTTTGAGTTGGGTATTGTAATAGGTACTCGATTTTTATTAGCAAAGAGAGAGAAAAATAAAAACCAAAATGGACATTTGCTATGACTTATCATATGCATATAAGCTGTTTCACTTTGCAAATTTTCTGAGTTGAGATCATACCCTTTATGAGTTAAAGCCCTTAAAAGAACTATATTGTTTTTTTCAATAGCTTTAAACGCAACTTGGTGAACCAGCTGATCAGAAAGATCTAAATGAAAATCTGGATGGGTTAGCGCTGCATACACTTGATCCAAATGATCGGATTTTAGATCTTCAAGCATGCTCTGTAAAGAATAGTTGGCTGGAAGCTCTGTCATAAGCTCTAAAGCGGATCGGTAGTAAGAGGAAGGATAAAACAGATCCCCATCATCGTGAATGAGCGAAAATTGAGAGAAGAACTCTTCTTTATCATTATCGTGAAGATTCAAATCATTTAATAATTTGCCTAGATCTTTAAAAAGAAACAACTCAAGCATGTAAGGAATGCTTTCGTAGGTGATTGTTTCTTTGGTTTTTTGTTTAAGATCCCATTTTATAGCGAAATGAAAAAGATTCTCTAGGGAATCTATATTGAGATACTCTTTGATCATGGTCGGTGTATTTCTATAAAAAAAGGCGGCAACTGATTGAACAAAATCGCTGCAATAATAATTTGTTTTACCAAAAAAAGAAATAGCGCTTTTGATTGCTTCGTAATTAGGATTTTCTAAAGCTATATATCGCTGAATCGCTAAATCAACTGAAAAGCCTTCACCATTTAAGATATTTTTTTTTCTTATCAGTCTCTCTAACTTTTCAATGTCCATTTCACAAAGATCGTCCAAATAACGCACTAAATGATATTCAACAAGCTTGGAAAAGATATTATTTAAAATAGGATCCTTTTTTGCTAAAGCTGCTTCAAAAGGGTCGATTTGTCCCATTTGCTTAAAAGGCCTTGCAGCACCATTTAAGAAAATGCCATCTAAAAAGTGCTGTAGAAACATCACATAAATATTGTTTCCACTTTTATTATCATTATAAGACCAATTTGCCTCTTCTGGACATAACAATTTTAAATCCGGGAAGTTTTCAATAAATTCAGCTAAAACATCTTTGTCTGCTTCTCGATCAAATTTCATCTTGAAAAATGTATCATAGAAAAGGCCTACTCTTTGTAGGGGCTTCTCAGGATAAAAACAGTGATTTTTACCTTTAAGTGCCATATTCATCTTATGAATAGAATGATAGAAGCCTCGCTCAGCAAGAAAGTTTATTCCTTCTTTTGCGATTTGTGAATAACTCATCGATTGTAGGTCACGGAGCTGAAAAGACCAATAATGATAAAACAGTTTATCGAAAAATTCTTGGCCACTTTTTGGATTTAGTCTTTCTCTATTTTCTACTAAATAGATGTTGGTCCTATCTGAAGTCACTAAAAAAGGATCTAGCCCATATTGGCATAAAGTAGAGAGTATCTCGCTTTGCTCATGACTGTCCTCTCTTCCTAAATTTTCATGGTAGCTTGCAAGCAACGTATAGAGGACTCCTTCGCCTTTTGCATTTAAAACATTAGGATTGGCTCCACCTTCTAAAAGAATTCGAACTGAATCAGAAGACCTTTCTTGAATAGCTATCTGCAATAATAAATCACCTTCATGTGTTATGCTACTAGGATCTAATTGAGAACTTTTTAATAGTCTCTCAAGCTCTCTAGTTTGACCTGATCGAATATAGCGAGCTGCCGTATCTATAAGGGTTTCTGACTCATTAAAGCCTTTGTATGAAGTTAAAAATCCAACATTGTTTATTGATGCCATAATAGCTCTCTTCAAAAAATTTAAAATCGCATCCATTGTAATTAACTATAAGAATTTTAGTTATCTTAATTTAAGATTTTTAAACTAAAACAAAAAAAACAACTTAATTAAAATTTTAATTGAAAAATTATAGTTAATTAAAGGATGACTTATCGCATCTGACGAAGATACAAAAAAAACTTTTCTATTTTTTCAGGGCTGGTAGCCCATGAAGTGACCAGGCGAATAGCGCTCTGATGAGTATCTATCTTTTACCATTCATAAAAGTGATATTTTTTGGAAAGTGGCTTGATGACCGATTTACGAAGGATCGGGAAAAGGAGATTTGTCTCGGGTTTCACCCAAAAAGAATAGCCTAAATGCCTCATTTCATCAGCAATTTGATAGGCCATTGCGTTAGCATGCTTAGCTAATTCCCAATACAAATCATTTTTAAAAAACTCCACAAATTGGAGACCTAAAAATCTTGCTTTACTAACTAGCCCCCCCTTTTTGTTTTAAATGAGTTCTAAAATGGTGTTGCAAAGCAGGATTCACAAGAACTATCGCTTCACTATAATCATTTTTAAAACTCATAACCATTAATCGACCTTATTCAAAGCAGCTAAAAATTGCTCTTTAAACAAAATAAGTTTTTCTGGCTCCACAGCTGCTTTAGTGATGCCATAAACTTCTGAACTTTTAGGGTCTTCAAAAAACAAAAGCTCTTCTTTGCGAATTTCAGGCCTTTGTACAAGTTGACGTTTTCGTTTTAGATATTGAGCGATAAACAAAAGATATTGGGGATCTGATCCATGTTGCGCTTCTTTAAAAAGTTCCATCGCTTTTTGATCTGGAGTTAACTGAACTTTTTCTTTTTTTATGACAATATACCAATGTCCCCAAATTGGCTCACCGACGGACTGCTCTTTAAAGCAAGACTCGCAATAATCTTTACGAAGAGGTTCTTCTTCATCCCCTTCCACGGTTGAAAAAACTTTGTCTTGATCTTCAAAACGCTTATCGCAAACAAGGCATTTGCGAGCTCTGGCAGGGATCTTAAATTTGATTAAACTCATTAAATACTCCCCAACTTTAAGAGTAGTAAGCTCGTTAAAAATTCTTCTGGCAGGGCTTGACTTTTGGCTAAAAGTTCTGTTTGAAATAACACGATCAACATTTTCTTAAACTTATCGACTGAGAACTGATTTGCCAACTCTAAACTTTTCTCTAAAAGATAACCTTTAAGTTGAGGCACTTTTTCAGCACACTCCTGACTAGACATCCCTTTGAGGCGATAACTTCGCTGCAAGGTGGACCTAAGTGAATAAATCAGCATGATAAGAGGAAATTTTTGCTGGTGGGTCATTTGGAGCGCCTCTTGAAGATGATTACTAAATACAGCTTGCCCCACTTTAAAAATAGACTGTTCTATCGATGGTAAAATAAAGTCTAAGTCATGGCGAGTCACTTCACCTTTTCCATACAGACACAGCGCTAATTTTTCAACCTCTTGATCGATGAAAGCTTCTTTAGCGCCGCAGAGCTTGACGAGCCCATCGCAAATAGCGCTAGATGCTTTTAATTGGTAGTCTTTAAAGCGTTGCATCACGCTTAAGCTCAGCCTTTTTTCTCGATCCCATGATTTTTCTCCACTCAGATCGAGTACAATCCCGACCTTAGCAAAGTCCGTAAACTCCTTGCTCAAAACTGAAGCAGTGGCAATCAGCCTGAGATCATCGCGGGGTTTTTTAAGATAGTCGGTGAGCTGCTTGAAAAGATTTTTTGAGAGCTTTTCAATGCCTACCAGGCACACACAAAGGCTCTTTGAAAACATGGAAAAAGAATTCAGTAGTTCATCTAGTTTTTGAGCATTGAGTTCATCCGCAACAAAAAGCTGCCACTCTTCTTTTTCTTTTAAGATCATTTTAGCGAGTTTCTTTTGCACATACTCTTCGCTATCAACAATTAAATAGACGCTTGACAATTGGTCTGGACTTGCACTGCTTAAATGTTTTTCAAACGCCTGAAAATGACTAAACTTCATAGATGAACATGGATTCAAGATAGGCAATAAGATACTCAAAGGAATGGCCACTACTTTGAAGCATCTCTATAGCCTCTTTAACATTCTTTTGTACCAAAAGAGCTGCTTGCTTTTCTGTATGCAATGCAAAAATAGTAAACTTTTCTTGCTGCTTATCTTTCTTCTTTCCTTCAAAGTCATTTTTGATTTGAAACGCAAGGCCAATTTTTTGGCCCACTTCTTGCAATAGCAATTTGTAAGTGGAGTGCTGGTTTGCGATGATAGCAGCAAACTCTAACGCACAACAAAAAAGAGAGGATGTTTTACGAAGGTAAATGTTTAATAGATCGTAGTAATGACCAATTTTACCTTCCATCGATAAATCAAGTATTTTCCCTTCAAGAAGCTGTCCACCACCACTATAATGGGCAAGGATTTTTGAAAGATTGACCCTCTCTTCGCTACTGAGGTGGTTGCTTTCTAAGATAATTGTAAAAGCATGTGTTAAGAAAAAATCCCCAAGTAAAACAGCAATCGCTTCACTATAGGCTTTGTGTACAGTCGGCTGACCTCTTCGAAAGTCATCATTATCCATACAGGGAAGATCGTCGTGAATGAGCGAATAATTGTGAATCATTTCAAGAGCGCAAGCGGGCTTCAGCGCTTTTTCGATCTCTACTGAAAAATCTAAGCAAGTCAGTAAGACCATCATCGGTCTTAAACGTTTGCCTTTATTTTCTAAAACATAACGGGCTGCATGATAAAGAGGTTTTTCTTCTTTAGGAACAAGCCCTATCAAATATTGATCTAATTTATCTTGTATTGATTTGCAAGTTTGGTTGATTTGCATAAACTGCCTTCCTGCCAATGCTTATATAATCAAACCCTAGGCTTGCCATTTCCTGAGGTTGATATTGATTACGGCCATCAAAAAAAGCTCTTCCTTTCATTTTTGAAAGTACTTCTTCAAAGTTAATGAATCTAAACTGTCTCCATTCAGTAACAAGAGCTACAGCGTCGGCCCCATCTGCTGCCTCCAGCTCACTTGAACACCAAGTGATCTGATTTTCTAATCCTTTTAAATAAAGCTTTGCGTTTTCTATTGCAATAGGATCGTAGAGTCTTAAATGAACTCCTTGTTCATGCAATATTTTGATTAACGTTAATGAAGGAGCTTGCCTCATATCATCCGTGTCAGGCTTAAAGCTTAAGCCCCAAATGGCAATCGTTTTATTTTCAAGGTCAGCTTTAAAATATTGATCAATTTTTTTAGCCAAAAGTTGCTTTTGACGCTGGTTAACCGTTTCAATGGCATCTAAAATATCTGTATGACATCCTTT
Source organism: Ulothrix subflaccida (assembly GCA_032356005.1). Taxonomy (NCBI): domain Eukaryota; kingdom Viridiplantae; phylum Chlorophyta; class Ulvophyceae; order Ulotrichales; family Ulotrichaceae; genus Ulothrix; species Ulothrix subflaccida. The sequence goes on from JAULKP010043237.1 coordinate 11,652, forward strand.
CTTTTTAGCAGTGGAACGAAAAGCTTTAATATCTTTAGGAAAACAAGATCCCCCATATCCCACTCCAGGATAGAGAAAGTTATAACCTAAGCGTTTATCAGCGCCGACTGCTTTGCGTACTTTATTCACATCCGCTCCAACCTCTTCACAAATGTTAGCAATCTCATTCATAAAAGAAATGCGTGCAGCTAGCATGGCATTAGAAGCATATTTAGTTAGCTCTGCAGATGGGATATCCATCACTAAGATTTTATCATGATTAATAGAAAAAGAAGCATAAAGAGCTCTGAGCGTATTGCCTACTTTTTCATTATCAGCTCCGATGACAATTCGGTCAGGCTTCATAAAATCCAAAATGGCACTTCCCTCTTTCAAAAACTCAGGATTTGAAGCCACATCAAATTCAATATCTTTACCGAGCTCTTCAAGTCTTTTTTGAATAGTATCACGCACGCGATAGGCTGTTCCAACAGGAACTGTCGATTTGTTAATTACAATATGGTAACTGTCTAAATGTTCAGCAATCGATTTAGCGGCCTGATCTACATAGCGAAGTTCAGCAGATTCATCCTCTGCTTGAGGAGTAGAAACGGCAATAAAAGAAATGCGTGATTTTGAAATCCCCTCTTTATAGCTTGTTGTAAAACGCAAGCGCTTATTGGTGACATTTCTTTTAACGATCTCTTCTAAACCCGGCTCATAGAAAGGGACTATTCCCTTTTTTAAATTGTTGATTTTATTTTCATCAATGTCTAAGCAAATGACATTATGTCCCATTTCAGCAAAACATGTTCCTGTTACTAAACCGACATAGCCTGTACCAATAATTAAGATTTCCATTCCGTTTCCTTTGCTAAATCCAATTTTTTCAGATTACTTTCAGAATTATCTGAGTCATCTTATACCATGTTTAGAGCATTTCTCGTCCAGACATTCCTTCGCTTTTAGAACTCCCAATTTTTCACCTACTTTAGCAAAAGCAGCAATGGCTTTATCGAGATCTTCTTGAGAGTGTGCCGCTGACATTTGAGTGCGAATGCGGGCTTTGTCTTTAGGAACGACAGGAAATGAAAAACCAATCACATAGATGCCCTCTTTGAGAAGCTCTTCTGCCATACGAGAAGCTACTTTGGCATCACCTAACATGACAGGAATAATTGCATGATCTTTACCCGCTAAGACAAAACCTAAAGCGGTCATTTTTTCTCTAAAATATTGGCTGTTATGCGTTAATTTTTTTCGCAATTTCTCCCCTTTTTCTAAAAGGTCAATCACTCTAATTGAAGCTGCGCAAATAGAGGGAGCTAATGCATTTGAAAAAAGATAAGGGCGTGATCTTTGACGCAACCACTCTACAATTTCTTTGCGAGCAGCCGTATAGCCTCCAGAAGCACCACCTAGAGCTTTGCCAAAAGTTCCTGTTAAGATATCAATTCGTCCTAGCACACCACAATATTCTGGAGTGCCGATCCCTTTTTCACCAATAAAACCGGTAGCATGACAATCATCGACAAAAACAAGGGCATGATATTTTTCTGCTAAGTCGCAAATCCCTTTGAGGTTGGCAATAATTCCATCCATTGAGAAAACGCCATCGGTAGCAATTAGCTTCACTTTAGCCCCTGCAGCATCGGCTTCTTTCAGCTTAGCTTCCAGATCATGCATGTCATTGTTTTTATAGCGAAAGCGCGCTGCTTTACAAAGTCGAATTCCATCAATGATACTCGCGTGATTGAGCTCATCAGAAATAATAGCGTCTTCTGGACCCAGTAGAGTTTCAAAGCAGCCCCCATTAGCATCAAAACAAGAGGAATATAAAATAACATCTTCCATATGCAAAAACTTGGCTAGTTTCTGCACAAGCTCGCGGTGCACTGTTTGAGTTCCACAAATAAAACGAACTGAAGCGGTACCAAATCCAAAGCGATGAATTCCTTCAATGGCAGCTTGTTCGATATCAGGATGATGGGCAAGTCCTAAATAGTTATTTGCACAAAAATTAAGCACTTTCGATGAGGAGCCTTCGAGCCCTATTTTAGCAGCTTGTGGAGTGGCAATCACCCGTTCTTTTTTATATAACCCTTCTACTTTAAGTTCTTCTATTTGTTTTGTGAGCTGTTTCAAAAACGCTTGATTTGCCATAGTAATCCTTATTATTTTTATCTGAGTTTTCCAACCCAACCGAGCTTGGACCTTAATGTCGCGAAATAATCATGCCTTGCCAGGCGCACTATTCGCAACTTCTTTTTATGCTTTTTAACTTTGAGAGTGTCTCCCACTTTCATTTGACCTTGGATCAGACCATCATAAGCAACATCAATAGGATGAAATGAGCTTAAGTATTGAAGCTGAATCTCATGATGAGGGGTGAGCACAATGGGACGATTAGAAATAGTGTGTGGGCAAATGGGAGTTAAAACAACTGCTTCTAGCTGAGGAGTTAAAATGGGGCCACCCGCAGCTAAAGAATAGGCTGTAGAACCATTAGGGGTCGCTAAAATAATCCCATCTGATTCAAAAGTGTTGATATGCTTACCATCCACTTTAATGGCTAGTTCGATTAAATTAGAATTACCAGAGCGATGCACAACTACATCATTAAGAGCAAATCCCTCTTGATCTTCAAGATAAGTGCTCACCATCATGCGACTCTCTATTTCATAATTTCCTTCTAAAAGATCACTTAGAGAGGGATAAATATCAGAAACAGGGATATCGGCCATAAAACCAAGATGGCCTACGTTAATTCCGATGATTGGGATATCAAATTGTTGATAGCGATGCAAAAGACGCAAAATAGAGCCATCTCCACCCATGGAAATTAAAAATTGCAGCTCATTAAAATTGACGCTAGAAAGAGGGACGACATTGAATATGGGCGCATGTTCATCATCCATGACAACTAAAACACCGCGCTGAGTTAAAAAGTCGACAACACCTTCAGAAACTTTTCGAGAGGTCTCTTTATCTATTTTTGGAAATAAAGCTATTTTCATCATAGAGTTGCAAGCTGAGATGTTTGGAGTGCAAAAGATTCAACAATATCTTGGACAATCTGATCGGGCAACAATCTCACCTCTTTGAGCAGCTCTTTGCGAGAGCCTTGCTGCAGATAAACATCGGGGATCCCTTTATTTAACACTTGAACATCGCGAATGTAATTTTGAATAATGAATTGATTAATAGAGCTACTTAACCCTCCTTGCAGAGAGTGCTCTTCTAATGTCACAATCATTGAATGGGTTTCAATAAGTCGATGAAGGGATTCTTCATCTAAAGGCTTAATAAAAATAGGATCAAATACCGTACTTTCTATACCGCGCTCTAAAAGCATCTCATGAACCATCAATGCTTCTTGGTTCATGTGCCCTAAAGCAATGATTAACAGCCCTCGCCCCTCTTTGAGAACCTCTCCCTTACCCAAAGATCGCACTGTAGGGATCGCGCTATCTTCTTCTGTAATCATATTTGGGTAGCGAATCGCCGTAGGTTGTTTCCAATCAAAGGCTACATCTAAAAGCTCTTTTAAAACTTGTCCATTTCGAGGCTGACAAATCACCATATTTGGCATCGCTTTTAAGAAGCTGATGTCATAGACTCCGTGATGAGTAGATCCATCCGCAGGAGACAGTCCTGCTCGATCAATTGCAAAAACAACAGGACTTTGCTGGAGACAGACATCGTGAAAAAGGTTGTCAAACGCCCTTTGTAAAAAAGTGGCGTAGATAGAAGAAACGACTTTAAGCTCGCCATTTTTTGCCATCCCCCCACAATAAGTCACGCTGTGTGCTTCGGCAATACCCACATCAATGCAGCGATCGGGAAACTCTTCTTTAAACCTATCTAAACAAGATCCGTGAGACATTGCAGGTGTTACTGCAATAATCGTAGGATCACTTTGAGCCATTTTTAAAATATGCTTTCCAAAGACCTTAGGAAATGTCGGTTTAGAAGTTGGATTAGGTAAAAATTTTCCCGAGTCAGGATTAAAAGGCTTGGCGCCATGATGTGTCGTGGGATTAGACATGGCCGCAGGCATCCCTTTCCCTTTAGTAGTTAAGACATGAATTAAACAAGGGCCAGGAGCTTTTTTTAAAGTGGTTAGTTTAGCGATGAGTTTTTTAATGTCATGACCATCAATAGGACCAATATAATGCAGTCCATATTGCTCAAAAAAAGCAGAAGGAGATTCCATCGCGCCAACGCCAGGCAAGCCTTTGACTTGAAGGCCTCTATCGACATGGGCAAGATAGTTTTTGTCTCCGTTTTCGGCGCGTAACTTGTTAATGAGGGGACTGCCAATAATGCGACCTAAAATATGGGTAATAGCTCCCACGTTATTAGAAATGGACATTGCATTGTCGTTGAGGACCACAATAAAACGCTTTAAATCATGAGGTAAATTGTTTAAAGCTTCTAAAACCATTCCACATGTTAAAGTAGCATCTCCGATAATAGGGACAATATATTCATCGCGCTGATTCAAATCTCTCTCTTTAGCGCAGCCAAGAGCCAAAGAAAGGGCTGTTCCTGCATGACCTGCATAAAAATGATCGTAGTTTGATTCTTGAGGATCCGAAAATCCGCAGAGTCCTTTATATTGGCGAATTTTTTCAAACAGCGAATTGCGCCCTGTCAATAATTTATGGGCATAAGTTTGATGACTGACATCAAAAATAAACTTATCGATGGGAGCGTTAAACACATAATGTAGAGCAAGAGTTAATTCAACAATACCCAAATTTGACGATAAGTGTCCCCCATTTACAGATAAAACCTTGATAATGCGTTGCCTAATTTCATGGGCAAGACTTTCAAGTTCTTCCATGCTCAGACTTTGTATATCTTTGGGACAATTTATTTTAGATAGCATATTAAAATTTGGGTGCAGCCTTCTCATTTTCAGGTTGAAAACTCTCTACAAGTACATCACCGTCGTCTGTCATTTGAAGGCTTTGATTCCTATTTTTTATAAGAATCTCTACTCTTTTTTCTGCATTTTGCAAGTGATCCTGACAATTTTGAATTAAGCCATTGGCCTCTTCATATATTGTCAAAGATTGATCTAATGAAAGTTGAGCTGTATTCATTTGATTTAAGATCTGCTCAAGTCTTTCAAAAGCTTGTTCAAAATTAATTGGTTTTTGCTTCATAATTTTTGCAATCAACACGTTCTACGACGGCTTCAGATGATCCGTCTTTTAATATCAATTTTAATTTTTGTTTTAAAGAAATATCTTTTGTAGAAACTATAACCCGTTTTGATTTTTCATCAAAGATAATACTATAGCCCTTCTCCATGACATTTTTAGGGTCAATCGCCGCTAAATAGGTAGCTAAATTTTTAAATTTATTTTTTTTCTCTGCCATAGATTGTGAAAGTTTAAAATCTATTTTTTGAGAAAGAGAGTTCAAATAATAAATTTTTTCTTTTATTTTCCTTTCAGGATTACAGGCCTGCAACTGAAAAGTAAGCTGATGAAGTTTCTCTTTGTAGCGGACCATTTTTCGCTCGATGCTTTGGTCGATTAGCAATTGCATTTCGTCTACTTTTTGAGTAAAAACTTCTAGCATTTTGTGGGGGAAGACAATCCAGGGAGTTTTTGAAAAAAAGAGCACCTTTTCTTGGTATCTTTTTAAAAGATGATAAAGAATCTGATCGAGGCGACGCTCACAATTCTTTAAAAAAAGAAATTGTCCCTCTTTTTCAGCAATGACAAGCTCTGCCGCGGCTGATGGGGTTGGCGCTCGCAAATCCGCTGCCAAGTCAGCCAGCGTTGTATCTGTTTCGTGACCAATGGCTGAGATAATGGGGATTTGACTTTTGTAAATACTTTCAACAACACACTCTTCATTAAAGGGCCATAAATCTTCTAAACTACCCCCGCCTCTACCCACAATTAAAACATCAGCTAGCTTATATCGATTAAAATCATCAATTGCTTGACTAATTTCGCGCGCAGCACCCTCTCCTTGCACGCGGACCGGATTCAATATTAGATGAAATCCATGGGCTCTTCTTTTTAAAATTTGTAAAATATCAGAAATAACAGCTCCCGTTGGGCTTGTCACGACTCCGATAGTTTTAGGAAATTTAGGAAGATTTTTTTTATTGTTTGGCTCAAACCAACCCAATTTTAAAAATTTTTCTTTTCGTTCTTGAAGTAATAAAAGAAGCTGTCCAATTCCAGCTAACTGGAGACTTCTGACAATAATTTGATAATTTCCTCTGGGCGGATAGACATTCATTTCTCCGCGAATTTGCACTTGATCTCCATCTTTTGGAAGCTGCCTGAGTGAGCGAGCATCAAGAGCAAACATGACGCATTGAATTTGAGAGAGACTATCTTTGAGGGTAAAGTAAAGGTGTCCTGAAGATTGTTTTTTAAAATTGCTAATTTCTCCTTGTACTACAATCGTAGGAAATTGCCGCTCAAGATGGAGTTTAATAGCAGAAGTCAGCTGGCTAACCGTCAGCACAATCGGTGAATCAATCATTTTATTTTTTTAATTAGATCGGTTAATGATAACAACAGCTTGTTTTTTGCCCTACAAAAAACCTTGAAATGAGGGGGGGATATCCGTTATTCTATGGATCAATATTTAAATTGAGGTTTTGAATGTCCAAAGAAGTGCGCGTTGTCGCCAATTGGAAGATGAACAAGACAACTTTAGAAGCCACCGAGTTTGTCAAGCGCCTAGATCATATCATTGGAGTCATTTCCATTGCAGCACCTTCGACAGCTTTATATGCATGCTCGCAAGTAAAGCCACCGATGCTTAGCTTAGGAGCACAAAACATTCACTTTGAATCTAATGGCCCTTACACGGGTGAAATTTCAGCAGAAATGGTCAAAGAAGCTGGGGCTGACTTTGTCATTTTGGGACATTCTGAAAGACGTCACTTATTTAATGAAGACAATGAACTAATTAATAAAAAAGTGAAGCACGCACTCCTTTCTGGACTTCAGGTAATTTTATGCATCGGAGAAAGCCATACAGAAAGAGAAACTGAACAAACAGATGAAGTTTTAAAAAAACAGCTTTTTGAAAGTCTTTTTGAACTTACAGAAGAACAAGTCACACAAGTAACCATTGCCTATGAACCTGTCTGGGCCATTGGCACAGATCTCCCCTCGACACCTCAAATGGCTCAAGAAACTCACTCTAAACTTCGCAGCCTCATTTTTGATAAATGGGGACAAGAAATGGCTGAAAAAATATATCTCTTACATGGTGGATCGATAAAACCAGATAATATTGAAGAGCTTATTATGCAACCAGACATTGATGGTGTTCTTGTGGGCGGAGCATCGCTCAATATCGATTCCTTTTTACAAATTATTCAAAAGGCAGGAAAATACAAAAAATGACCTTTATCTACTACTTTTTCATCACCTTATTCATGATTCTATGTGTTTTACTTAGCGCAGTGATTTTGCTTCAAGAAAGCAAAAGCATGGGATTTGGAGCCTCTTTTGGAGGAAACTCCTTCGATGCTCTTTTCGGCAGTTCCACAGCTCAAGTCTTAAAAAAATTCACTGCTATTTTAGCGACTATTTTTTTAGTCTCTTGTGTTCTCCTTTCCACCTGGACTTCAAGTTTAGGTCGCTTGCAAAACGGGCCAAATGTGACTATTGAGGAGACGCATGACCTATAAGCTGCTTTATTGGGATAATCCTTTTTTAAGGACAAAAGCAGAGCCGATTGCCGAAATCACTGACGAGGTAAAAGCTTTTGCTAAAGAGTTTCTAGAAAAGTTTAGCCAGCCTGATCTATTTAGCCCAGGCTCTATTCCTATTGGTTTAGCAGCAAACCAAATAGGTTCTAAATACCGCATTTTTGCAGTATGCCCCCACCAACTCATCAATGGACGAGATTCTTATGGACCCCCTCAAGTCTTCATCAATCCCATCCTCTCAGAACCCTCTGAGGAATTACTTGTCGACGATGAAGGTTGCCTCTCTTTTCCCGGAATATATCTACCCGTAGCCAGACCAGAGTCCATCACCGTTGAATGGCAAGACATTGAAGGAAAGAAGTTTAAAGAAAGAATCTCTGGCTATTTTGCCCGTCAAGTCATGCATGAGAACGACCACCTCAATGGAGTCCTTTTTATTGATCGGGTCTCCAAAAACCTCAGAAAACGGCTTAAAAAAGACCTCGATCACTTAAAAAAGAAATGTCAAAACAAGTGATAAAACTATCTTTTTAAGCTTTTTAGGTTGACTTTTTAAAAAAATTCCTCTAAAATTACATAAGAGATGGATGTATTTTTAGAGGAATATGAATGGCAACAGTAGCTCGTAGCAAAGTCGATTTTTCAGCGCTAGTTGAAAAGCTGACAACAGAACTCAAGGAAGAGCAAGCAACACCTAGTGGCGAAAGAGCTCTTGCTGGTCGTCATTTTCGTGTTCTTAGACTAGCAGATCTTCAAGCCGGCACAAACCTAGCGAATGCCTACGCCAATCAAGCTCTTTTAGTTCAAACAAGCAAGCTCCTCACTTTATTAAATTGGGGCATTGCTTTTGAAAGCGCCTTACTTCCTGCAAATCTACAAAATGAACTCAACGTTGCTTTATCAACCCTCGGGTTACAAATAAATCCATTAACTCCTTCAAAGCTTGAGGAAGTAGCTATTCCCGAAGATGTTCAAGAAGCACAAAAAGATTATAAACAAGGATCTGAATTTAAGCTCTTAACCGAAACTGTTGCTTCATTGCAAGATCTAAATGCTCAAAAAGGATTACTACAATCTACTTTAAGAGTCGAACTTGCGCGCACAGCTGCTTATATCAAAGTGTTTTTTAGCAACATCGAAAATAAAGATTTAGACCAAGATGCAATTGACATTCTTCAACATGTTTTTGCTAAAATGAATTTGGCATTAGGAATACGACAAACGCCCCATCATCAGGCCATTATTAAAGACATCGCTCTTGAATTTTATCTTCAAGATACGGTGAGTGAGCAATATCCTTTTGTGGATGAAAATTTTACGGAAGAGTGTTTTGCTAAGATTAATACAGTGATCTATACTTATGCGACAGCCGATGCTAAAGGATTTGATGTAAACTCTTTTAATCAAGACAAATCAGCGGGCAGATTTCCAGAGAAAGCTATTGCTTATGTGGAATCTATTCTTCAAGAAACCCAAGTCAATGAAGACGGCATTTGCTCAATGGCAGATATCACAGAGACAGTAAAACAAGACATGCAGTTTATCGCCTATACTTGGGGACCAGGGATAGATCACCCCCTTTATATGATAGAAGAACTTGTTCAAAGCTATATGAAACAAGTAGAATGGGAACCAGGCTCAGCCACAGGAAAGCTCTATACAGACGCAGAGAAAACACAACATTATGAAATTACTGCAGCCAAAGCTCCTTTGCAACTAGCTAATGTCCTTTTTAAAATGATTGAAGAAGCTATTCTTGGCTTCTCTAGTAACGGAACTTCTCCATTTGATTTAGTTTCTTGCTTAGAAAATCTGCAAGGCGAAGGCTATTCTCTTTTAAGGCTCTACCTAGAGGAGCTTACCAAGCGGATGGGAACAGATTCCACACTCTTAATTGAAGAACTTCATTTCCAACGAAGTAAAATCAATGCTTTTTATCTTAAACAGATCCAAGAAAAAACTCGTTCACAGCCAGGCTTCTTGCGAAGACATGCAGGCAAAGTGCTTAAGACAGCCACAGCAGTAGCAGGTGCTGCAGCAGCTTATGCTTACTTATTACCTTTTCTTCTTTAAATAGAAACTTTCTTGAATAAAAAGTCTTTTTCAATGACAGTATGCCATTATGCTGCCATTAATCATTGTTCAAGCTCGGTTGGGTTCCTCTAGGCTTCCTTATAAAGTGCTGAAGCCTATTTTAGAAAAACCTCTCCTCTCTTACACTTTAGAGCGTTTAAAGAAAATATCCTCTTTTACTCACCTTGTTGTAGCAACAACAGATCAAGTTTTAGATAACGCCATTGAAGACTTTTGCAAAAAGGAGCAGGTCTCTTGCTTTAGAGGCTCTGAAAACGATGTGTTAAAGCGTTTTTATGACTGCGCGCTCGCCTACTCTGCTCAAACGATTGTCCGAATTACAGGAGACTGCCCACTCGTTGACTTTTCTCTCTTAACTGAAATGCTCTCATTTTATCTCAAAAATAGCTCTCAATATCAGTATGTTTCTAATGTTTTAAAGCGCAGTTATCCCAAAGGCTATGACATTGAAATTTTCAGTTTTGAAGTGCTCCAATCAGCTTATTTTCATGCTCAAAACCCTTATCAAAAAGAGCATGTCTCTCCCTATCTCTACCAAAATCCTGGCCTATTTAATGTTTACAATTTTCAAGATGAAGAAGATTTTTCCCAGCACAATATCTCTGTAGACACTTTGGATGATTTTTTACTCGTTGAAAAAATAATTGCAAATTTTTACCACCAAAATCCTTGCTTTGGTTTAAAAGAAATTAAAACATTCTTAAGACAAAATTGCGGAGCCACTCTTGAACAACCTTTATCTGATCGATCTTCCCAACAATAAATCAGTACTTGAAAAATTACATCGGTGGCGCTCAAGTCCCGAAGTTGTGAAAAACTCTCTTCGCGGTCAAGCTCAGTCACTAGAAGAATTTCTCAATCACTTTGAAAAAAAATATCATTCTATCCCCCAATTACCTCCTAGGGCTATTTTGTTGGATCATGAAATTAGCGGCGTCATTTATTTTGAAAAAGGATTTAAAGAAAGTGAATGTGTTCTTTCTATTTACTTAGATCCTCAAAAAATAGGAAAAAAAATTGGAGCAAGAGCCATAGTATTAGCTAAAGAGGCACTCTTAAAGCAGGGTTATCAAAAGCTGATTGCCTTTATCAAACCTGAAAATGAAATCGCTCAAAAAGCTTTTGCCAAAGCTGGCTTTATCTATCAAGACAAAGTGCTCCTTCCCAAATACGGACAAAAACACCAGACCTATAAATTTGAGTATCAACAAAGCAAGCCAAGAAAAACCTTCATTATTGCTGAAGCAGGCTCCAATTGTTGTTTAGGAGATGCAGAAAAGACCTTAGAGCTTGCTAAGGTTATGATTGAAAAGGCCTATTGGGCCGGAGCCGACGCGATCAAGTTTCAATGCTTTGAAAGCCACAGCGTCTATGTAGAAAATGCAGGCATTCCCAAATATCTCAATGAAAACATTAACGATATTTTTAAAAGAAACGCTTTGCCAACAGAGATTATAGCTGAGCTCTACCAACATGCAAGCTATGTGGGCATCGAGTGGATGTGCTCCTCTTTTTCTGAAGAAACATTTGAGAAAATCAACCCTTTTGTGAAAAAGCATAAAATTGCCTCTTATGAAATTCGCCATTTGAGGTTGTTAGAAAAAGCAGCCAAAAGCCAAAAGCCTCTTTACTTATCTACAGGGGCCGCTACTTTAGAAGATATTGAGTGGGCTATTGAAGTCTTTCAAAGAAATGGTGGAAAAGAGCTCACTTTAATGCAGTGCACCGCTCAGTATCCAGCTCAGGCAGCTAGCTTAAACCTTCGCTGCATCCCCTCTTTGCAAAAACAGTTTAGTTTGCCGATCGGTCTTTCTGATCATAGTGAGCATCCTCTCTACGCGCCGATTGCCGCCGTCAGCTTAGGAGCTACTACTATAGAAAAACACTTCACAATAAACAAGAGTTTACCAGGCCCTGATCAGTCTTTTGCAATTGATTATAAAGACCTTAAAGCAATGTGTGAAGCTATTTCAGAGACTGAAGCAATTCTTGGCCTTGCAAAAAAAGAAATTTTTCCCCAAGAAGAGGAGTTAGCTGCTTTTGCAAGACGAGGGCTACAAACGACTCATGCAGTTAAACAAGGTGAGCTTTTAAGAGAAGGTGTTAATTTTCAAATTTTGCGCCCAGGACAGCAAAGATTGGGAATGCACCCTAAATATATTCAACAAATTGAAGGAAAAATAGCAGCGTGTGACATCCCCCTCGGCAAAGGGCTGCAAAATGAAGACATCCTATGGTAGAAAAAACAAAAGAACTCACCCACTTATTCTTGGATTTAGATGGCACGCTCATTAATAGCCTTCCAAGACTGCGAAATATTTACCATGATTTTTTAACCGACCATAACATTGAAGGGAATAATCAAGAGTTTAACCAGCTTAAAACCTCTTCGATTGAGAAGCTCATTGAGTATTTCAAAATCAAGTACACCTTAAACTATCCTTCTCATCATTTGAAAGAGCAATATGAAAAATACTTGCAAAAATATTACTTTAGCGCCCCCCTCTTTCATGGTGTGAGAGATTTTCTTGAACAAACTAAAAAACAAAATTATCAACTGATCTTAACCACCGCCAATAAAAAATTGTTTGCTGAAAAAATTCTCTCTTTTCATCAAGTCGACCACCTGATCCATCAGATTTACACTCCAGCTTGCTTTAACCTTAGTAAAAAAAATGATGATTTTTATCAAAATGTGTTAAAGGATTTAAATATCTCTCCTAAAAATGCTTTAGTTATTGATGACTCCCTAGAGGTCATCTCAAGCTCTATCCAAACAGGTTTGCAAGCTTTGCTTTTTTCTAAAATCACCTACCATCCCCTTCCCTGCTTTGGCAATTGGAAAATTTTATTGAAACAATGGACAAATTATGTCTACTCCTAATCCTTTCTCTGTGGAACATATCACACCCGGGCTCACAGTTATTCTTGAGGAGAATCCACATAAGATTCAATTTCCAGAGGGATATGTGGATGAAGTCTTTGAAAATGCACGCAAAAAAAAGCCTCTTTTTAACGGGACTTTAGTTTGCGTCAAAAATTTCACTCCTCAACACATCACAAGCTACACGATTTCTTTTAAAGAATTTCTAGCCTCTTATCAGCTAGGTTATAATCGTATCCATCATCCCTTAGCAGTGAGTGGATGGATAAAGCATCGTGGAAATCTTCTTTTTGGAGTGCGATCAGAAAAAGTTTTGTTTTCACCTTTAAAATTAGAGCTCGTCCCCTCTGGGGGCATTGATGAGTCTGCCATTGAAGGTCAAAATATCAACTTTGAATATGCATTGCTCAATGAGTTTGAACAGGAAACGGGGATGTTTATTGATGACATCATTGAAATACGCCCAGAGCTGATGGTCCTTTGCAACGAAAAGAACATCTTTGACATTTGCATGTCTATTACTTTAGATGATGAAAATGACGTGCAATGTGATCATTCTAATGACGAATATAAAGAGTTTCTTTGGGTCCCTTTAAAAGATCTTAAAAACTTTGTAAATCGCAATAAATCAAAGCTTCATCCTACAACACTTGCAATAATTCAATCTAAGCTCTTATTGTAAGTTTAAAAAGTTAGATTATGAACCCATTAATTTTTAATTCTGCCTTTATTTTTTCATTGCTTTGCCATTTACTAACCCCTCTAGTATTTCCCTTGGTAAAACTTTCTTATTTCAGCCCTTTCATTGTTTTGGCTCTTTACAAAAAAAATCAAACCCAATTTTTAAATTATTGCTTAATTGCAGGGTTTATTTTGGATTTGCTTTCAACAACACCCTTTGGTTTTTGGACCATCAATTATTTAGTCTGTGGCTGGCTTCTTCTTTATATTAAGCCTTTTTTCTTCCAAGATAAATTGATGACTCTTCCTCTTGTGACTCTGTTATTTTCACAGATCTCAACTCTATTTTATGCTCTAGCAACCCATCTTTTTTTTCAGAAGTTTAATTTAAATATTTATTGGATTATGACTGACTTAGTCGTCTATCCCATTTTTGATGCTATTTTCGCTGTGGCTGCTTACACTTTTCCGATGCGATTTTTGAAGAAATGGTTACCGAAAAAAAGACGCCACTCTCGCTCATTTCGTTTAAATGAAGAATAATGACTTATCTTTAAGCAGCTCAAGCCCTTTCTTTCCAGAGCAAAAGGATCAGTCCGGGAACAACAACTGTAATTGATCTAGGCGCTCCAAAATCGTAAAGACACTCTCCCCATTAGATGTCTGCAAATTCATAAAGCTCTCCTTTATAGCATCGGGAATGAGACTAAAAAAGTGGCCTAGCAAATCTAGCCGAGCTGCAACTATCCCTTCAAACATGAGCATAAAAACAGTTTCGTTTAGCAAAGTGATCATGCTTAAAAATTCAAGTTTGTAATTAGCTGGAATCAATTCCAATAATCTCAATGCAACCTCAAACTCTCCTTTCGCAATGAGTATTTGAAGTAATTTTATAAAAAGAGTCTCTCCGTCAGGGAGCAATCTCTTAAAGAATTCGACTCGTTTTTCTTCATCTTCAAAAGATTCTGTCATAATAAGCTCAATCATAGCCCATTTCTCACCCAGAATAAGAAGATTAAGTAGTGATTCTCCTGCCTCGTTTAATTGAAAAAGTGGCTCAACAGTTGCCTGCAAAAGCAAGCCAAGAAACTCAAGACCCTCATCAGAGGAATCTTCAACTGCATTGCTATATAGCTCAAGCACCTGTGCTGGAGAGAGCATTTTAAAAAGTGTTAACAGTATTTCTTCGCCCAATTTTGAACAATAAGGTAGCAAATCACTTACTATTTTTCCATCAACCACAAATCGCTCGGGATTTTTTCGAATTAGAGCTTTAATTCTTTTCAGATCTAACCCCTCTAGCTCAGATCTAAGGTCTTGATCTTTGATTTTTTTCTTGAACTCCAAAAACAAGGCTTTTCAATTTCGAGTTTTGTTGACACAAGTCGTGAAACTCAAGATACAATTCCCCACTATCATTAAAGAATGAAGAGGGACTCGCTGCAGCGATTTTTTCAAAATCGTCGAGAGACAACACTTTTGTCATAGTCATTTTTTGGATGCGACTTCCATTTTTCATAATGAAAGCAAGCAATTGCCAATTCTCTTGAGTTTTTGCAATTACGATCAATTTTTCTATGCTAAATGCATTGGGGAGCTGGAGTAAAAGATTGAGCGCAAATGTGTTTCCACTTGCTAAAATAGCCGCTTCTAAACTTGAAAATGGCTCAACTTCTTCCTCAATTGGTTTACCATGAGATAAAGCTTCTAAAGGAGCATACTGGATAGGTGTTGAAGAGAAGATGTCATTATGATGAATAAGAAAAGCTTCAGACATTTTCTTTGCTGCATATAACAGATAAAGCTGCTTTTGAGCATCGATAGTGAGCACCTGATGTTTATTGAGATATTTTAAGAAATAGAAAAAGAAAGCGGTATCTTCATTTTGCAGAAGTATCGAAAAGAAAATAAGTGTTGTTTCTGGATTTAAAAAATAGGCGGGTGGAATAGCTTCTAAGAACTGACCAAATAGGCTGAAATTATCAGCATAGACGACTTGAATCAATTGTAGCAGCAGCTGCTGGGTCGATGCTAAACCTTCTATCACTGGATAATTTTCAAAGAAGCCTTCTGGAAGATTCATTTGATGAAGAGCAAGCTCACTCTGCCAAAGAGATTCAAAGAGCCGCTTTTTGAAAAGTGGATGTTCATCAATAACTTTTTTATAGGATATTAGAAATTGACGAGCAGCTTCAAACTCCTCCTTCATCACTAGGCTTATAAAATACCCATACAATATATTTTCTAGATAGACTGCCACTTCTTCATTATCAAAAGTCGATTCAATGACGCTGATAAATAAATTCAGACTATCTAGCCCAAGGCTAGCAAGACCCCCAGAGTTATTAGCTAATGAGCTAATAATCACTTGAAGTTCTTTGAGATTTAGCAGTGTCTTTAAGAGAGAAAAAGCTTTTTGAAGTTTTGCTACCTCCTTCTTATCTGCAAGACTAATGAGATGAGCGCTAATTAAAGGAAGCATTTGCTGAGAGTTAAAAGAAAGAAGATCAAGCATTTTAACGAGTGTCTCATAAGCCTCCTTTTCAAGAAGTTTCTTGACGAGCTCTAGCATCTTCGGTAGAGAAAGGGGTGTTGTTTGATGAATCATTTGCACCAGATCAAGGAAGCTTGAAAAATTTTGACTTTCAAGATGTGAAAATAATTGAGTCCAAGCCTCTTGCACTTGATTGGAGATCTGAGCTTGCTGCTCTTCTGTAGAGGCGTCAGGCTTTTCCTCTCTCTCTTGAGTGGCTTGAATCTCAATTTGCTCTTGCTCTAACTGACTTAATGAAGTTTGTTTATTCCCAATCTCAACTTGTAAGCTGGTCTTTTCAGGTGAATTTAAAAGTTGCCATTGTAGCACACGCAATTCGTATTGAAGAATCGCTATTTTTATTTCTAATTGAATTAATGTGAGCTTGGCTTTGAGTGCTTTATCTTTTGCTAGGCAATCTCTTTGCTCTGCTATTATTGTAGCAATTTTATTTTGAACTGCTTCATAAGAAGTTCTAGAGCTTGCAAGTTTCTGCTGCACCGCTGGATGTGGATTGGCCTCCCAGACAGGAAATCCTTTGTTGTAATCAGCCGCAATTTGCTCCAAGTTCAAACGTACAACACCCTTATCTCGCGATAATTGTTGATTGTTAGAAATTGTCGATTTTATTTTCTTTATCCGCTCGCGAGCTTCTTTTAAGGACTCTAAAAATTCCTCCAAACCTTTTTTCTCTTGCCTTAAACGATCTATCGATAGCATTAACTCTGCCTTCTTTTCTGGGGCAGCTGATTCATGAGCCTTTTCAAGTGCTTTTAATTGCGCCACAATATTTAATAATTGTGTCTCCAAATCTTCTGGTGTCGTAAGTCTTTCTGCTTGAGATTCTGCATTTTCTAAGCTTGATAACAGACTTTTCCTTTCAATTAAACGCTGTTGAAGCCCCCTTCTTTCTTCTAAAGTTTGAGCATTATCCAATGCAGCTTTAATTCGTTTAATTTCATCGCTAAGAGCTTGCTTGAGCTGCTGGTTTGTTGTAGCTAGTACATCTATTAAATGAATCCACTCTTGGTTGAGTTGAGAATTCCTTGCATTGCCAGGTCTTTCTAAGTCTTTTTCAATTTGATCTACGCGATCAAGAATCCTTTCTCTTTTCTCTTCAAGCTCTGAAAGGATTTCTTGCTGCATAGGCAGCTCAGAATCACTCCCAGCCCCTTCCCTTTTTACATCCACGCTTTGAGGCTGCGCTTGCTCCTGCTGCTCAAGTTCTTTTTCCATTCTCTGAATGTTTTGGGCAAGAATGGGAATCTCATTAAGAAGCATCTGAAGTTCTTGCATCTCCGCTTCGCTTGGATTTTCGTTAGCTAAAAGCGTATTTAATCTCGTTTGCATCTGTAAATGATTTGCTCTAGATATGCTTAATTCCCCTTTAAGCTCCATCATCTTTCTTCGCTCTGCATTTAAAAGTTGCTCCAGAGCTGCCAATTCCTTTTGTACTGCTTGTTGTTGCGCTGTTAAATCTTCCAGCTCAGTACTGCAGCAACCCCCTGGTTGATTTTTTAATTGCTCAATCTTTGTATTTATTTGCTTGAGCTGCTCAAGTAATTGGTTGTATCGAGCTTTGTTGGATGTCCCTTTTTCTGAAGAACCTTCTATTTTAACCCGTTTTTTTTCAGGTTCTGGGCTAGAAGACCCTGAGCGTTTACCGTTATCATTTTTAGAAAGATCTTCTTCAGGACCCGTTCTTTGACGTTTACCAGGAGGCTCGTCATCCCCACCTGGAGCAGCATTCTTACCAGAGTTTCCATGCAGCGGATACACAAACTGCGCTATTGGAGAGTATTGAATCATTTGTTGACGATACCATATTTCTTGCAAAGCTTTAATGGCTCCATCCACGATTTGTTTCCAGACCTGAGATGATGGTAGAGAAATTAAAGGTAGAGGTATTAAGGTGTTGGGTAGCGGCGCTACATAGTATGGAGCTGGAGAAGTAAAATTGAAATTAGAAGGAAGGATAGGCATATTATTTTCTCATTGCCACTTCTATTAAGAAGAAGCTTAAAATTAGATACTTGAAATAAAAAAAGGGCATTAGCTTAACTCTTAATCTAAAAAGCTTCAAGTGAAATTAGACCCTAATCTTGACAAAGACTGCATTCAGACTTTACCAAAAAAGAGCATGCTTGGGATAATTATTTAAAAAGCAAAATTAAAATTTATTTAAATGATTTGAAGCCCTTATAAAGAACAGCTCTAAACAAATTAAGATTTTTTATCTTATAAACTAAAAAACATGATCATCGATGGAAAAAAAATAGCTCAAGAAATAGAAAGCGAGCTCACAGAGCAAATCCATGCTCTTGGGGGCAAGCGCCCTCCTTGCTTAGCTTATATTCTTGTAGGAAACAACCCTGCTTCAGCGCTCTATGTTAAGCGTAAAATGCAAGCTTGCCAAAGAGTGGGTATGATTGCCAAGGGCAATTTTTTTGATCAGGATGTGACACAAAAGCAACTTCTAGATTTAATTTCTGCTCTTAATTTAGACCCTACGGTCGATGGTATTTTAATCCAAATGCCCCTTCCTCCACATATCATTGTCGAGCAAATTATCGAGTCCATTAGTCCCCAAAAAGATGTTGATGGTTTTCATCCGTTTAATGTCGGGCGACTTCTTTTAGGCTACACTCCCTACTTTGTCCCCTGCACTCCACTTGGAATTCAACAGCTGCTTATCCGGTCTAACATCCCCATTTCTCACAAGCATGTGGTTATTGTTGGGCGCAGCAACATTGTAGGAAAACCTCTGGCAGCCCTATTAATGCAAAAAACAACTCACAGCAATGCAACTGTATCGGTTGTTCATTCTCATACAACCAATATTGAAGAGATTACATCCACCGCAGATATTTTAGTAGCCGCTATTGGTGTGCCCAAGTATATCCGAGCTCATATGGTGAAAAGAGGCTCTGCCATCATTGATGTAGGAATCAATCGCTTGCATGATAAACTAGTTGGAGATGTTGATTTTGAAGAGGTGCATCCGTTAGTGGCTCACATTACTCCCGTTCCCGGAGGAGTAGGCCCCATGACGATTGCGATGCTTTTATCTAATACATTTAGAGGCTATCAAATGAGAGCTCTACTAGCATAAGGTTTCGCTACCAAAAGAAAGCAGCTGGAAACAATCTTGATTCTGATAAGTGCCGACATTGACCATGCCCACTTCAAACAGTCTTTGCATAATCACATAGCGCATAAATCGAATTTCTTCTTCTTGGTAAGTAGGTAGTTTATAGCTCCAATCTGGCCCTTCTTTAGTCAGCGTCACACTATCGTTTTCTCCGACTGCACAAGTTACCCCTTTTAAAAATTCATCGACTAAATACCAATCACTGCCTTTGATTCTTTCTAAGCTTTTTTCTACTTCACGTACGCTCTTTTCAGTATCTAATTTACTTTCAAATCCCATTTTTAATGTGCGATTCTCTGGATGGCGATAAAGATAAAGTGCTTTATCTTCTATTTCCATATTGAGCCAGTGAGGGGCATTATGATGTGGACAAAGGGCCTCCTCGTGGCGCACAGCAAGCCCAAGTCTAATGAGTTTTGAGACAATGCGGCTAAAATAAAGTTGCCAAGAGACGATATCTTCTTTGGCTGTATTTCTAGCGCCACTGCCAATGATGAGTTGTTTGACGATTTCTTCATCAAAAATTAAATCGCTAGCTGTGGCAGCAGATTGAAGCCTTAAAGGTTGATGGATAATTTCTTCCAGTACATAAGCCATGTCTTGAACAAAGTGAAATTTTTTTGTGGAAGAAGGTTTAATGTGTTGCTTTTCAGAGATCTTTTTAGGAGCATTTTCTCGCCTAAATTTTAAAAACTCTTTCCATTCATAAAAAGGAATAATCTCTTCTTTAAAACGATCTTCTTCTTGAGTGTATTTAATGCAACAAACAAAATTAAATTCTAGATGTAGCATATACTCTTCAAAAGCCTCTCTTGAAAGCTCATATTTCTGCTGTATTGCTTTCGCATCTAAAGAGAAGTTTTCAGAAGAGAATAACTCAGAAATAATGCCTGCCATTACTGGCTCAGTCAAATTAAGGTCGAGCAAATATCTTTCGTAAACATAAGGCGTTTTAAAATAACGCTCGATCATCGACTCAAAGATATTGTTTGAAGAACGGGGAACTGCGTACCAAATGGGCAGAATATGAATAGGGAGTTTTTTTAAAATACCCTGGATATAGTTCATATTCGGCTTAAAATCTTGATCAAATTTAAGGATTTGAAAGCCATAATATTTGCGCATTTCCTTATCAATGACGATAGAATCTTTATCAATGGCAAAGAGCTTTGTTTTTTCCAGTTTTTGTAAGATTGTCAGTAGCTCATCATCTTCTAAATCGAGGTTTTTTTTCAGTTTAACCAAAGGAATGCGAATAGAGCCATAGAGAATATCTTCTAAAACCTCGACATCTTGCGGTGTAAAGGAAGCCATTAATATGCGATTGTGAACATCTGTTTGATATTCATAATCTGTCACATTAATTTTGTTTTTACGGCTAACGGTCAAGTCTAACATAATTAAATCTCTCTAAGCTCTTTTTGAATTGAACGTTTGGCTTCCTTCGATTTAAGTTCTTCGCGCTTATCATAAGCCTTGCGTCCTTTGCCTAAACCAATTAAAATTTTTATTTTACCCTTTGTCAAATACATTGACAAGGGGATGAGGGCTAAACCTTTTTCTGCGACCTTACTTTTTAAGCGCAGAATCTCTCCTTTATGCATTAAAAGCTTGCGTTCACGCCTTTCTTCGTGATTTTGCAAGTTTCCATGGCTATAAGGGGCAATATGAGCATTTAATAGCCACAGCTCATTATCTTTTACTTTAATGTAGCTCTCTTGAAGGCTCCCGCCATTGTCTCGCAAAGACTTGACTTCTGTTCCTTTTAAGGTGATGCCGGCTTCAAATTTATCTAAAATCTCATAGTGGTGATAGGCAACGCGGTTGCTTATTAGCTCAGGATCCTTTTTCGCTGCCATCTGCTTAAACCTCAAGATGCTTCAAGTATATTCGACCCATTAGAATTTGTCTAGGTAAAACAAATTTTTAAATTGAGAGTAAATCTTGACAGAACACACCTAATTTGATTATGTTTTGGTCAGATTTATTTTTATCGGAGACCCCTATATGAAATTCGTTGTAGCCAAAGAGACCCTTTCAAAGCTCATTACCAATATTCAAAACATCGTAAGCCATAAACCGACGATTCCCATCCTTTCTAATTTTCTTATTGAAGCCACTAAGGGAGAACTGACAGTGACAGCCACTGATTTAACAGTGGGAATTCGCTGCCAAGGAGAGGCTATTGTGGAAGAAGAAGGAGCTATTACCCTTCCAGCAAAACGTTTTTTTCAACTCACCAAAGAGTTAACGGCCTCTAGTCTTGAAATCCAATCCGCTGATGGAGAGACCTCTGAGATTTCAGCGGGTTCTTCTCACTTTAAATTTCGCGGGATGCATCGAAAAGATTTCCCAAATCTTCCCGATTTAAATTCAGCCGTTGTGGTCAAAGTGGAACAAAAAAACCTTAAAGAGATGTTTTTTAGAACAGCTTTTGCCGCTTCTAGAGAAGACAGCCGCTATGTCCTCACTGGTATTTTATTAAAAATTGAAAAGAAAAAAGCACTCTTTGTGGGTGCTGATGGCAAGCGTCTAGCTGAATCTTCTTTAGAACTCAATATTGATAATGCTGTAAGTGGAGAATATATTATCCCCTTAAAAGCAGTCGAAGAAATCTATAAATCTTTAGGTGAACAAGAGTTTGCAACTTTATTTTTAATGCCTGATAAAATTGCTGTTGAGATTGACAAAACGCTCATTGTAACTAAACTTTTATCTGGGGCATATCCCGACTTTAAGCGCATTATTCCTGAAAAGTTAGATATTGCTGTCGATCTTCACAGAGAAGAACTCACAGCACTTTTGCGCCAAGTTTCTCTTTTTACCGATGAAGAAAATCAATCAGTTCGCTTCCTATTAGCTGCTGGATCCCTCCACTTAAAAGCAAATAATGCCACAATTGGAGAAGGACAAGTCTCTATGCCTGTCAATTACAAGAAAGAGCCTTTTGCAATTGCTTTTAACCCCAACATTTTTTTGGATATTTTGCGTCACAGCCGCAGTGAAGTGATTCGCCTCGGCCTCAATGACCCCTTTAACCCAGGTATCATTACTGATGAGTCTACAGCGCGTTTTGTCATTATGCCAATGCGCTTAAACGAAGCATCATGACATATATAAAGTCTCTAGCGCTTTATAATTTTCGCAATTATCACCAACAAAAGGTTGAATTTTCACCCAAGATCAACCTTTTTGTAGGCCAAAATGGACAAGGAAAAACAAATTGCTTAGAAGCGATTGCCCTTTTTATTGCTGGGCGCTCGTTTCGTTCTTTGAATTTGCAAGACTGCATTAGGCATGAGCAAAATTCTTTTTTTTTACAGTGTGATTTTAGCAAAGAAAATATTGACCAAACTCTGTCTATTCATTTTTCTGCTGAAAAAAAACAGCTTCAATACAACGCGAATACCTATAGCCATTTTTTACCTTTAATCGGCATTTTACAAGGGGTTTTATTTGCTGGGTTTTATGATCAACTCATTAAAGGAGCTCCTCAAATACGGCGCAAATTTATCGATTTACAAAGTGCGCAAATAGACCCACTTTATCTGCAGCATCTAAGACATTTTCACAAAGCGCTTAAAGAGCGCAATTTTTTACTTAAAAAAAGAGAGACGAAAATACTTTCTATTTATGAAGAATTGATGGCTAAAAGTATTCCCTATCTTTTAACAAAACGTCTTGATTGCTTAAACATTCTGCAGAAGTATTCACAGCAAATTCATCAAGAGCTTACAGATCTTGATGACAGAGTTGAACTCAAATACACCTCTCCTTTTCTTCCTACACTCAACATACAATCATGCTTAGATTTAATCCAAAAAAACCGCTTTAGAGATGAGCAGATTGGCTATACTCACATTGGCCCCCATAAAGATGAACTTTTAATTTATTTAAATGCTCTTCAGGCAAAAAAGTTTGGCTCAGAGGGACAAATTCAAACGTTAATGACCTCTATCTATCTTGCTGAATATTTTAGACTCCAAGAGAGTTTGCCAGAAAAACCAATCTTTTGTATCGATGATCTTGGACAAAACTTAGACTTTAGTCGGCAAAAAAGACTCCTCCAAAAACTTGAGCAAATGGGTCAAGTCTTTATCACCTCTCCTGAAATCCCCCCTTATTCCTTTGGTTGCGACCATGCTATTTTTGAAGTTAAAAATGGGCAGATAGAGACCCTTTCTCTAAAATAACCACCCTCTTTAGTTGTAGTAAAAGCTCTAAATTAAAAAGTTTACATAAAAAACTTAAATGAATCCTTGCAAATTTCAGCCTGCTTATTAATCATATTTGGCAATCAAATTTTAAATCCTCTCAAAGGTGAATAATATGGCAACGGTAGACCAAGCTATCAATAAAAGCATGATTTTTAGATGTAGCGGTAGTAGTGATGAATCGCAAATACTCAGCACCACCTTTTATAATCATCCAACACTCCAACAACCCTTCACGGCATCTCAATTATTTAGCGGATCGAACCGCTCTGCGCAATTTTTCAATAGAAGCACCCATCTACACTTCGCTTTAAAAAATGATCCACAAGCAGCAGCCGCTGCTGCAGCCGATATAGCCCCACTCATTATTTGCTTTCAGCCTACAAAAGAGATGATGTCAGCAACAACATTAGACATAACCTTTACTCATCATCCAACCTCTTTCTTAAACGTGAATGGAGCGATCTACCCACTATCAGCAGCACATTTAACTCATTGCCTAGTAGGATCCTCTCCCTGCCCACTTTGGAAAGATTCAAATCCAAGCAGCTTTCCAGAAAAACTAGCAGAAAATCAACACCCTGATGCCACCGTCCACCCCCTTGCAATTAGAAACCTTTCTCCTCCGGGAGCAAATCAACACTCTTTCCATACTAAGCTCGGCAAACTTCATAGCGAAGACACTGTTGTTGTCGTGCGAGTTTCCTTAATATCTTCTAGCGGAAAAGATAATTCTCTCTATTTGAAAGAAAATTGGCTCATCGCCACATCAGAAACTAAAAAACCACCCAGGATTAAGTATCTTTTACCAAAGGCGGATCCTAAAGATCACATACACATAGAGTGTGTTGAAGAGAAAAAAGATCCAAGATCAAGCGACCTTGCTTTGCAAGAGCTTGCTGAAGTTGTTAAAGCAACATTCAATGAGTGGCATCGTAGCGCTGTTTTCTGCCTCCAAGATTGTACTCTCCCTACTGAAGCACCCTTTCGAACAACACTGATTATTACCCCTCAGTCTCAAAAACCTTTGGAATATACAGCAACATTTGCCAAGAAGAGCGAAGGTCGTGATGCAATGGGACAACACTTG
>JAULKP010044346.1:0-99443 GCA_032356005.1 Ulothrix subflaccida
GTGGCGACGAGACTCAAATGTTCAGAGTCAAGAGACGAAATTACCAGACACAGGACGTCAAAAGGGAGCAGACGGACCATTGTAAGTATGCGCTACCACAAATGGAACGCCGCTTATATGCGATCAGTTTGCAAGCAACCGAAACGCTCACGAAAACGCTCACGAAAACGCTGAAACGCTGAAACGCTGAAACGCTAAAACGCTAAAACGCTAAAACACGAAAAAATATTTAGAAAACCCTGAAGATTGTCGAGATTGATGTGCATACAGATCACATATATACGCTCGAGTGGAGACACATCTTTACCAATCTTCTACACTCTCCATACTTCCAGACTTCCAGACTTCCAGACTCTCTCTTCCAGGCTCACAAATTACAAATGGCTTCCTCTGCAACCCAGTTCGCTCGGGCGCTCACTCAGGCGCTCAACCAGATGTCTACACACGACAAGATGCATCTCAACTCTGGCTCTACGCCCCGCGCGAGTTTGACTCTTGACGTCGACTTTGGCGTATGGGCATCTGAAGATTCAGAGACACCAAGACACCTCAAGAACCGTATCCGAAACGCTGGACGCACACCTCGTGCAAGCCTGGTCAACAACTGCGAGTCATCCAGGCAACACAAGAACAGGACCAAGAATGCCGGACGTACACCTCGGACAAGCCATGTCATTATCGGTGCCATTCGTGTCGAGGATGTGTTGGCTGGCAATGCTCGTAAGAATCGTACGCTGTATGCTGGATCAACTCCTCGCGATTCGATACAATAATTTTCGTAACACAAACCAAAGCTGATATGATGCGATTGAAACTGGACCTTCATGTCTTATTTTTGATGTGAGCAATGGTAACATGGTGTATTGTAAGCTAACCACCACCCATAATGTCACCGCCACGTCTCAAGGCACTACGTTCCATTTCATCGTGAAAGTTTCTAGCGATGGAGACGGGGAAAAAAGTATATGGGTTGCACCATCATCAAAAAATCTAGAATGTGTATATATAAGCTTTGTAAAAAAGAAGGTTTATGATTTTCACTCGTTCGCAAATCTACAAAGGCATGCTCTTAATTTCATCGCAGATGTGTAATTCAACAAGTCCCATTCCAAATCGCACAGTGCTCTCGATACGTACCAGCTTTGATCCAGTTGATCCACAAGCAAATTGATGTGTGCATCTCGTTCTTTTATTGTTGCGGTCGCCAAGTCTAATGTATCCCGTAGGTTCTCGTTTTCGAACGTCAAATCGCGTACTCTCTGTTCAAGTATTTCCACATAGGTAGGATCGCGCCCTTCTGGAATCGGATTCATCTTGTACACATCAATCAGAAAGTATGTATGCTCTGATGAACGCGTGTCTTTAATTCAAAGTTTTTAGAAATAGATGATGTCTTGTAGAGAAGTTGTTTAGGAAATGTAGTCGGGCTTGAAGGTACTCGTTTTCCATTCTCAAAATATCGTTGGTCATTCTCAAGATTTCGTTGGCTATCGTCAAATAGTGCACTTTCTGCACAAGCTCGTCGTATGTCGGAATCGATTCCATCTTGTACACATCGATCAAAAAGTATGTATGCTCTGATGAACGCGGTCTCACATAAGTCCGATCGAACGGTATCGATACGAACAACATGGTTTTGCACGCTTTTGCGCTTACACCAGTTTCACAATGGTATCAATCGTATTCGCTGTGTTTGGAACACAACGTTGAGTCTGAATATATACCTCTTGTTCGAATCTGGTCATATTCACGACCATCAGAGCATCGCGAATATCTTTGCAATGATACTTCAAGTCTCTATCATTCGTCTCTGCCGCAACGACTTCTTTATCATCAATAATCCCTTGTAGGTATTTGACAAGGTCGCGAACGCATTCGGTGATAATTAAGAGTGCGGTTGTAGACTTGACGATAAACCATCCAGTTTGCTCTGGAACCGATACCCACCATTGTTCCTCCACAAAACAGATCTTGTGTTGACAAGCTCGCATTCCACATGGAACGATGAGTTCGTATTCATCATACTGGAAGAATTTCAATAGCTCTTCTTCAAAGGTCTCCATGATGTCATCGTAATTTTTCGATGACGGTTTGAATGATGGAGCCAATTCATCAAAATCAACTTGCGCCACGTACTCACCTTTGTTGTGGACCACGTTCGAGATCTGACTTCTAATTTTTTTACTACTATTTCCCTTGCTTCCCAAATACTTCGCGGTCCTGTCGTTATGAGCAATTTTATTGTTGTTCCGCATGATGCGACTAATACCATCGGTCTTGTCCATGAGCAATGCTTTATCCTTGTGCATCACTCGCATCTTCGTACCTTTGTCCTGAATGGATACTATATTGTGATTCTTTGTTATCGTTCCGAAATGTGTAGCTTTACATAATTCCTGATGCAGACAACCATTCTGCATGGCCAACTGGAACTTACTGGGGTCTTTCAAGACGAGTTTTATGACGGCATCCAGATCAGTATCCATGAATGATACTATTTCGTCTTTTTGGTCAGGAGTACATGTGATGTTGACAACCGTGTTTGTAACATTTCCGTTGATTGTGTTGCTTGCGAGGTTGACTGATCCAGACGCGTTGGTGTTGGCGTTGTTTGTACTCGTTGATACTGAAGGAATCTCTGAGCTATTACATTCGTTCTTGCGAATATGCTTAATCAAACAACTTTTGCTTTCCAAAATCTTGTCACATGTCGTACATTTGTATGGATGGATTCCATCGCACTTCTTAACGTGCGACGTGAAAGAGCTCAATCGGTTGTAAGTTTTGGTACACTTCTCACAGACAAATGTTTCTTCTTCTTGCACAACACATGGAGTTTTACGCTCGTTATGTTGATTCAACAACCTAAGAATATTGGTACTGTAGCCGCATTTGTCACAAGAATACTTCATTTTGTATCACTTGTCTTACATACAAGAGCAAAAAGATGCTTAAGCCTTGTCAAATCGGATTTACGAAGATATGCCGAGTTTAGCCAGTTCTAAACGGATGGACAATTGCTTTGTGAGCTCTTCTGATTGCTGTGGCCAACTTGATGGCAACACGAGGGTGAACCCAAGAACCCGGAGAAGTTCCTCCATTGACGACGTGTATAAGATCGTTATAAGCATGACGTTGGTGATACAAGTCGTTTGTCAGACCACTTCTGTTATAAGAGAATTGGTCTGACAAACGACTTGTATTGTCCATCTCAGTAGGATTACCCTTTTGCGCATCAACATCTGTATTCAAGTCGTTTATCTGGGTTCCATTTTGACCGTTTCCAGATAAACGACTTATGTCGCCAATCAGTTCATTAGCCAATGCTTCAAGAAATGGTCTGTTAGAATCTTCCCAATCAGCAAATTTCTTCTTGTTTCCAGTTCTCGTGAAAGCACTGCTACACATCTTCGTGGCATTGACGAAACCGTCACTGGTACGCATCTCAGTGACCAGCTTACCATCGTCACCGTTCAAAGACTGTAAAAACATCAGTTCGGATGAAGACACCAAGTTACGAGTTTCTACAGCAGCAGTCAATTTGCTGTTACACTCCTTTTTACGCATGTGACTTATGAGACAACTCTTACTTTCTAAAATCTTATCACATGTCGTGCATTTATAAGGATGGATACCATCGCATTCTTACAAACAAATGTTTCTTCTTCTTGAACGACACATGGAGTTTTACGCGCATTATGTTGGTTCAACAACCTAAGAATGTCAGTACTGTAGCCACATTTGTCAAAAGAATACTTCATTTTATCTTCTTACACTTATCTTACATACAAGAGCAAAAAGATGCTTAAGCCTTGTCAAATCGGATTCACGAAGATATACCGAGTTTAGCCAGTTCTAAACGGATGGACAATTGCTTTGTGAGCTCTTCGGATTGCTTAGTGAGCTCTTCGGATTGCTTCGTTTTTTCTTGTTCGATAGCTAGAACGTCTTTGTCGAAAGACGGTCTGTAATCGTATACTTCTCCATTGAAGTGAATGGTTTCGATAATATTACTGTGCGTCCGTAAAAGCAACTCTCTTGCCTGGTCAATGTATTCGATGTCAGACATACTCTTGAAACACTCTGTCAATATCTTGCCATTTGGCTTTTCAACATTAATCTTCTTCGAACTAAAGAAAGTTCGGAGGGTATCTTCTATGGGCTTTGCATCGTGAGTACCCGTTGTAACAATCATCAGAATCTGACATCCAGGGTGCTCGCGATAATGAGATCCCATTCTAACGGCAAAACTGGAGGTCCGTCCATACTTATTGAGTGTGTCTCCGTCGGATAGATCTCCGAACCTGAGCACATATGAAACATTCGGAGACAAGGCATGGGTAGGAATTCCAAGCGTCATGTCGACGGCTTCTCGTCTGTTTATATCAGGGTACCCTACAGGGAGAGGGTGGGATACGATGAGCTGGTCGTCAATGTTGGATTCGATAGCCGATGCTACAGCTTTTGACTCCTCCGTTGTCACCTCACCTTTGGTGTATCGACTGATGAGTCCGTTTGTTTGAACATCGAATGAAACACTACACCATGTAGCCAACTTGATGGCAATACGAGGGTGGACCCAAGAACCACGGTATTCACCACCATTAATAACATGTATAAGACTATCGTAAGTATAGCGTTGGTGATGTAATTCGGTAATCTCAGTACCCTTCTGAGTAATGTCCATGTACAAGTCATCATCTGTCTCACACGGGTTAATCTCCTTCTGGGACAGATGGTGACGTGTGTCTTTATTTAGTTCATCAACCAATTTCTCTACAAATGATTTGTAGACAATTGCAAAGTCTTTGAATAACTTCTTACCACCAGTCTTTGTACGAGCACTGTTACACATTTTCGTGGCGTTGATGAAACCGTCACTAATACGCATCTCGGTTATCAGCTGACCATCGTCACCATTTAAAGACTGTAAAAATTTTAGCGCGGGTGTTTCTTCGATGTTACATTCCTTTTTACGCATGTGACTTATGAGACAACTTTTGCTTTCCAAAATCTTGTCACATGTAATGCATTTGTATGGATGAATCCCGTCGCATTTTTGTATGTGTGATGTATACGAGCTCAGACGATTGTAGGTCTTTGTACATTTCTTACAAACAAATGTTTCTTCTTCTTGAACGACACATGGAGTTTTACGCGCGTTATGTTGGTTCAACAACCTAAGAATGTCGGTACTGTAGCCGCATTTGTCACAAGAATACTTCATTTTATATCACTTGTCTTACATACAAGAGCAAAAAGATGCTTAAGCCTTGTCAAATTGAAAAACAAACTGGGTTTTCATGAGAATCAAAACCCCGCCCCCTGAAGATGAGTTGTACACAGTTGTCAAACAAATTATATTTACTACTTTTTAGATAACATTTGAACGTTACTCTTTCTTACTCTATTATTTTTTCTAAAAAATAAAAGTAAATATAAAAGTACGCACACGCTTGAAAAAACCCCCCGGTAAACGAATAATACACGCTTTAAAAACGCATATACACGAAGCATATATGTATGTAGTACGAATAAATCTATTGTTTAATCACAAGATCGACGTTTTTATCGTGACAATGGGTAGTACTTGTACAACTCGCTTGAAATAGCTAGCCTAATTGCATATACTATTGATAATGGATTGTACAAATAAAATTTGCGAGAATACCATTGTATACGCTGTACATCTCATCGATCATAAAACAAGTCAAAAATTCTTAAAAAGGGGGGTTTTCTTTTCTGAGCGGATCCTACTTTGACACGCATTTACCAAGGTATTTCTACAAAAAATTTGTAAAATGAAATAATGTTACAGTTATCTTATCAGATTACGATAAAAACACATATCAACATCATGATGTCTTTATGTAAGTGAGTAAAAGTGAGTAATTATGAGTAAATATGAGTAAATATGAGTAAATATGAGTAAATATGAGTACAAAAGATTAAAAATCCGTATAATTTTAATCTTTGAGCATATTTTTTAATCCTGACTCATTTG
Source organism: Ulothrix subflaccida (assembly GCA_032356005.1). Lineage (NCBI taxonomy): Eukaryota > Viridiplantae > Chlorophyta > Ulvophyceae > Ulotrichales > Ulotrichaceae > Ulothrix > Ulothrix subflaccida. The sequence continues at coordinate 6,005 of JAULKP010044346.1, forward strand.
CTGACTATATTTGCAAAACATTTTATTTACAATCACATTGTCACGTAATTCCAGATTCTCTTTAATCCTTGTCCAAATTTTGTTTGACAAGTATAAAATGCCACGCGAGGCAGATCTTTGGACAGAGACGCTCATTGTGATGCTCATCATCGCAGCTATGCTCGTGATTTCATGGTCGTTCAAACAGCGTCGAGAGACTTTTGTAGCTGACAATAAAGCTGCAACCAATACAGATTATGAAATCTATTTTTCTATCGTAGACTCCTATAAAAAGATACTAGAGCGGCCACCTAGCGAAGGTGAAATTTCTAATCAGCAGCGCAGATTGACTACCGACATGCAGTACGACATCATAAAAATGGAGGCGGCGTTGCGTCAGTCGGCCGAGTACCGACGTCTGGTAGCGCTCCAACGCAACACGGTGCACGCTAATATGGAAGGTCTGATCTCCGACAGGCAGACCATCGATATGATCAAGGCACGTTATACAAAGATCAACGGATCTCCTCCAGACGAAGATACGCTCAAGTTCCTATTGGAAAGATATCGTGCCAGCAAGTCGGACGATGTTTATCTCGAGGCATTGATAGAGAACATTTCAGTCGTACCTATGTCACACGTCACCGGTGTGTACATCGGTCCGGACGGACCGGGATCGCCGAAGACCAAGACGGACGGCAACAACGTTTCGAACAACGTTTCGAACGACGCTAATCGCATCTCGCAGACGGACTCCGGAGCCGCAGCACGTCTGTACAGTATCCTAGGGTTATCTGAAGCAGATGTCAAAAAGATCCTCGAAGGTGACGATGCCACGACCAAGCAGCTTTTAGAAGAAGCTAAACTGAGGAAGCAATCCGACGGGAAAGGAATGTGTCCGACGGATCCTATGCTGGCGAACATGACTCCAGAACAAATCGAACAATACGTCAAGGACGGAGCGCAGAAGAAACTCAAGCTAGCCGCCTGTAACTACGCCAAGGTGACGCGTGCTCAAGAGTTGGCCGACGCGAACATGAAACCCGGGCGGCCTATCGGATCGTGGACGATGCCTGAGCCAGCTCGTGCGCCGGTATGCATCGGTACAGGTGTGTCTAATCCGGTCGCTCTATCGGGACAGACAGCCTTGATCGGTACACTGCTGAACGATAAGGTATCGCAGCATCCCGACATGCTTCTTCAACTGAAGTAGACTTAATTTTACTTCGAGATGTTTAAAATGAACGTCGATATGGAAGTTGACGATGTCGCGGAAGCATGTTGTGATTTGTTACGATTGCAAGGTCCTTATAACGGAAACAATATGGAATCACTGTTAGAAAATGACGAAGAATACTTGGTGTACAATACGATTTTTCTGGACGTTTTGTCGAGCATCATGCTGCCCATGGTCGCGAAGTCTTTGATGAAAGAAGGATCCGTTACGCAGTCGGATTACAATACGTTACGGACGGAAATCTATACGGGAGGCGGGGGTCTTCAAGACAGAGGTGACGACACTTCGATGAAAGGTCCATTGCACAAAGATACGGAGTGCAAACTACCCCATTTCTAAATGATGTATATTTTATTTACATGTATGTAATGAGCAGCGACGACGATTTGGATTGTCCTCACGCTCTGGATGTAGAGGTCAAAAAGATGGACGTCGAAGAAGAGACACAGATCGCTGAGGTATTGAGCCAAGCTGACACACAACCTGCTGACATAATTCAGAACAAGGTCAAGATGATCAAAAAAACGTTCCTGGAACGGTCACGATCATTTGCTGTGGAAAACAGACATATGGAACATTGTCCTGTTTGTCAAAATCACATTGAAGAGTCGTCAGCTGACCCCCCAATAAACATCGACAACCTGGCCACTGTTGACGATGTCGTTACATTGTTGAAGACCGATGAACCGTGCGATACGATGCGACTTAGTTGCTGCAGATCGCTCGTTCACGTAAAGTGTTTGATCGAGCACTTGGAGCTTTCCGGCACCAACGCTTGCCCGGTCTGCAAAACACAAGTCGCCACACAAGAAGATAGATCAAATCTAGTCAACTATGGGAGGATAGAACCTCCAATCCAGGACGTGTATCAAACTTACGACCATCAAATTAGGGCTAACGCAGAGGCAACGTCTGTTATCGATTTAGAGGATCTTAAAGCCAAGATAGAGTCCACGCGTAATGCGGGAGACGTACACAGAGCCGACATATTACAACAACATTACGATCAAATCAGCGCTGGAAGAATCGGGCGGACGCTGCCAATTGCAGAAGCACATCAGTACATGTCACCGTCTGCTCTTTTGAGTGTCATTTCTGATATTAGCGATAAATTGACACGTAGAACGACGCTAACAAATAGTGAAAACGCAATGCTTAACATTTTTGGCATGATGTATGTATGGTTTGCAGGAGAGAGACAATTCTCGGATGCGATAACAATAACAAAATCCACCGATATTGGGAGTTTCTGTGAAGATATCTTGAAGGTTAAGCGAATGCAAGCACTGGTCAAATATGAGAGTTTAATGAGCCGACTAACAGTTCTTCACAGCGACTATGTGGAGAACTTCGGAGAACATTTCTTAAACCCCATGATGAGTTTAGTACAACACGATTCCTTTAAAGAAACCAATCCTATCGTTCGTGCTTGGCATGATGTAAATATACGCCTTGAATCAATCTCTCGTGGTTACACTCTACCGTTTATCTGGTTTACACCGGAACCGCTTTCCGTCAGTTTGGAAACCATCCGGTCAACGGCAAACTTCGAAGCAATTGAGTTTGATATCCCCCTACCCGATACGTCGCTAATCGCTCTTCTCGTTCCGGATGAATTATCCGTGGACAATTTACCTTCGGGCCCACCGGGCGGAGATTATACCGATTTAAACACTTGGTTATATCGAACGTTGACCAACAATGTAGATGAGGTCGTTCTGACAAATACTCCAGATCTACATGATATAGGTGTGGATGATTTGAAAGACGGTCGAAAGTTTCACATCGTTCTGAAGAGGTTCATGAGAGCCAACAACATACCGGTCCCCGCCGATGGATCAGACGACAGTGATGTCGATCCCACGCAAGTGAGCGATAGTGGCAGCGACAGCAATAGCGACGATGAGCTGCTAGCGTTTGATTCAGACCTCGACTCTGTAGCCGACGATACACCTAGAGCAAGCGTAGATGCGATGACCAGTCGTGGAGGTGACCGAAGCTCCAGGTCTGAATCAATCGGAATGAACATCGCGTCAATGTGTTTGTTGACGACCACGCTTCTCATGTCGATGATCAGGCGATAAGCATGGCAACAGTTAGAAACCAGTTCGAGGACTGACTCAAAATGACTTTTTCCTTTGTATATGGCCGGAGCCAGGAAATAATGGGACACCTTCACGCCCCATCTTACTCCCAACCATATTTCCTCATCGAAGAGGAGCCCAAGGATAACGATTCCACAGCTCCTCCAGTCACTAGGACCGTTGGCGCTTTCGCGTGGGCTCGCCTCGAGGCAACTGCGTTGCCGAGTACCGAAAGAGTTTAATACACGGTGGGGTGGTGGCGATAAGACACCATACATTGCTACATCGTTCGTAATGGTGGTAGTAACTTCAGTCATGGTATTGTTAGGAAGCGTGTGAAAATTCACAACGATCCGATCAGCGCCATTGCAAGTGTGGTACAGAAAAGCGCGATTGGAGCTACGGCGGCATTGACACGTCCTCCAAATGCGTTACCGTCTCCTGACTCAGAGTCAGAGTCGGATTCGGATTCGTAATCGTCGTCATAACTGTCGTCAGATGAAGACTCGTCGTCTGCTTGGGGATACCTGGCAGGTTCGTGCTTTGGCATACGGGAATTCAGATGCACATGAGCGGCAGCCTCGTGCATTCTTTCGGCATCATTGCGTTGTGATCCGACAGGTTCTTGAACATGAGCGATCGCTTTCTTCATCACATTCACGCCTTCGGGTGTCATGCGCTTGTTGAAGTCCATTTTGCCCATATCGAGGTTTGCAAACGTAGACGGTTTCTTGAAGTAATTGTAGTCGTTCAGCAGTTTGAGGGCGGCTGTGCTTTCGGCGTCCATCCGTCCGTCCCCGTCGTTTTGTCGTTGTAGAACCTTGACGGCTTTCGCGATGGCTTCGTCTTTGTACTTTGTGTCAGAGAGGTCTTGTCCGCCATACGCTGTCATCGGCATGGGCATCACGTTGTTATAGTTTGCCTGCCAGATTTCTGGAGAGTTCTCGATTGTTGTGGGAATATCGTATTCGTCAGTGTCCTCGTCGTCAGGACTGAAAGGTTGTTCGGGACGGCTTTGTTTCATGATGATCGCTTCTTCGATGGATGTAGGATGCACGCCTTGGTACTCGAACATAAAGTCCTCAGAATCGAATTCAGGATCAATATCGGGCTCAGGATCAGTATCGGACTCAGACTCAGACTCAGACTCAGACTCAGATATCGCATCACCGCCCCTCATGATACGACTTTTCAGATTGCCCCGCTGCATGATGGTTTCAAAGATGTTGAACATCTCGTCGGAAGACTTGATACCGTTAAGTAGTGTCAATAGAGCAACTTCAGTAAATCGAGATGGGCACAATCCGCCGTGCCACCAAACGTTATCAAGTTCATTACCTCCATAGTCTGCAGCCTGTAGCTTCGAGTCTAAAATACCGTAGAGGACCAGCCCTGGTAGGATAGGGTCGAATATTCTGGGAGTTGTCTTGATGAATTTTGCGATGGATTCTTTGCTCTTGAAGAACTTGACTACAGCCTTGTACTGTCCCGATTCATGATGCAATTTCAAGAAAGGCACCGTCGCGGTTTGCTGTATACACAACTGGGCGTAGTAACCGATACACACTTTCATGACGTCCGTGCTCCAACGCAAGTCCTCGGCGACCGTTTTGTAATTCGCTTTTGTGGTGTTTCTGAAGTTGCTCCATCGCCATCCTTGTTTTATATCCGGAATATCGATGATTCCTTTGTAAGGCTCTACGGCGTTGATGATATCGGTATCGGATGTATACTTCGGCATGTACGCTTTGTCCAAAACGACACGGCCATAATCCAAAGTACGCAGTGTATGCGTTCTTTTGTCGTAAACCACGTTTTGAAGATGCAAATCGTTGTGCATGAATCCGCTTCGTACGTTTTCATCTATGATGCTCTGTATTAAGTTTGTGATCATTTTGCTCCATTCGTTCCAATGAAGGCGACCGCTCTGCAATGCATCCTCGGCGGCCTGTGCATCTATGTTTTTGTACACAATGGCGCGGAGACCGGTCCGGACGTTGTCGTTGTCTCTATAAAGAGACTTCGGATTGGTTCTCGACATTTCGAACGTATTGTCGTCTTTGAACAGGCTGGCGTATTGAATGTCCATGAACTGAATAGTCCAATCGTGTGCGGGGTCTAGTTGATTCATAACGATACTGTTGATCGTGTCGACGCTCACCGAGTCCGAGAAGCTTTGAGTGTCAGCAGTAGCGACCTTGATGAACACCTCAACACCATCTATGAAAACTGCATTTTCGATGGTCAAAGCGTTTGCCGACCGAACAATGGCTGGATACCGCATTCTTACTCTTTCTAACGAAAAAAATAATCTTCACTGATCCATAGATACAGAGTGTGATTGTTCGCTCGAACACGGGACCAAACCTTCATTTCTGAGGAAAGGTCGCTGGTACTAGCGAAATAGATTGCGACGAAGGAGGCGCCCGTTATTGGGTTCTCAACTAAACGTAGCTGGGGTCGCTCGAACACGGGACTAAACCTTCATTTCTGAGGAGAGGTCGCTGGTACTAGCGAATTAAATTGCCACGAAGGAGGCGCCCGTTATTGGGTTCTCAACTAAACGTAGCTGGGGTCGCTCGAACACGGGAACAAACCTTCATTTCTGAGGAGAGGTCACTAGAACTAGCGAATTAAATTGCCACGAAGGAGGCGCCCGTTATTGGGTTCTCAACTAAGCGTAGCTAGAGGTATAACAGATCTTTCACTGGTATAAACTTTGGAATAGATGTGTCAATTTTTTACTGAAAAAGGATTATTGTATCCATACATACACACGAGCGCTCCTGTGTGTATAGCTAGCGTCATTAAGGAATGGAACACCTAGGAGCCCGATCCTCTCTACGTAGCATGCCTTAAACACAGGAAGAGTAGACAGTGTAAACCATGTTATCAAAAAGGTCTTTAAACACTCTCTGTGAACAGTTGGCTCACGGCGCGTTGATCAAATGCGACAATGACATACCTAGATATCCAGACTTACCCTCTCGACTATTAGAGGGAGTACAATGGCGCTTGGACGAACCTGTCGACACGGATGAAGAAAGCAAGACGTACTTAGACACGACGTTCATGGATGGATACAACGTCAGATTCATGTACATCGAACTGACGATCGGTCTGTGGCAAGAAAGGGAACGATTGGGAATCGTAGAAATCGAGTTACCGTGTACGCCGAAACAGGTGATGAACGCAATCTATACGTTCTATCAAAGACCTGTGTGTACCGAGTTCTTGGAAGCAATCAGAGCACCCGACAGGAAAGTCGACGAAAGCGGAAACATGATGGTGGAAGAAGATGATGATTCGTTCTGTGAGCGTGCGGTGGATATTCTAGCGTCGGGTCACACAGCCAAGTATCATCATTTGATGGGTGATTGCGTATCTTTCGAGGGTCTATCGCTGAAAGATCCGATTACTTATTCCATAATTTTGAGCGAAATTCCATCACGTGTTCACCTTGAAGAGTGCTTTAAATGAACCCGGTGACTGACCATCATGGCACGTATCTCTTCCGATGTAATGGACCATACAATACATGCGATTGGTCAACCACAGTGGTATGTGCATCCGACGAAAGCTGCGCGATAAACGATGGTTCCATTCGCCTTTTGTTCGTTATACTCTTCTTCAGTTCTTTATTGTAATCAAAAATGACCACTATCGACGTGTTGTGTAAACAGTTCGTGATTTGTAACAACAAAACGCGGCCACAGCACTTAAGGGGCGACCATATATACAGTAATATCACCCTCGTACCATGAGTTCTTTACGATTCGACAAGTTCGCTGCTGTCGTAGCTCCCATATATCTACCAGAAGATACGCTTTTCATCAAAGCCGTGAGTACGAAAAAGTATACTCACGTCGATACACCAATCTTTCTAACGACAAGCACTACTATGGCACGTTCACACGCGGGTGCTTACGAAGATGGTTCGGGATTCATACAACATTACAGGACCAATAAACAACTACGGTTGTACGATTTGCGTTTCATCAAGATCATTCTGAACGACATGTTACACAATCCTGTCGATCAGAGCGCCAAACGCGACTCTAATTTTGTCGATAAGTATACCCTACTTTCTGCGACATATGGGCTATATTCTTTGGAAAGGCAAGTGCATGATCTTGAATCCATACGTAAGGAACACCCTAAATTAGTCGATATAGAGTCACTAGCGAGACTACGTTCGTATTTCAAAAATAAGAACGATCTAATGACCGAAGCGCATGGTATCCGTTTGGGTGATGCGAATCTGGAGATACATGGCGTGATGTGCCTGAAATACATCTTCGAAGGCAAGATAGACGGTTTCATAACACATGTTACAGAATCCCCGTACGTCAAAGAAGGTATCGTACCGTCATCGTGCGTCCTGTTCAACTCCAAGCCCTTGGAAGCAGTCGAAACTGAGATCAAAGACATGGGTGAGCTTAGTATCACAGGTGAGCATCAGCTCAGTCTATATTGCACAAATATACATCTCGAACAGGTGCCCGACGAGGACCTGATGAAGCTCGTACCTATAGATTACAATAGATGGATACAAGCCGTATCCGCTGAAAATATGTCCATGTTGGAAAACGAAGCAAAAGCTTTCGTAAAGCAGCTTAAAGTTTTTAGATATGGAAAAGTCGGTGATGCCATCTCCATGCTCGTAGAACCGACTAATCTAAATCGCGGTAGAGATATACTAGCATGTACACCCAACTTCCGCTTGTCAAAACCCGGTAATAGATGTTTCAAGATCATAAGTCCGACGTTAGTCGGTATCTCTACTTTCTTTTTTCTCCGTTACATTCGTCTGTAGAACGTCGTCGTCCAGCGACGTACCTTGTTGATGGAGGTACCCCATTGTCCATCGCTGATTCAGTCCCAAACCTTGCCGCGTGTAAATACGGAAGGTGCAAGCCAGAAGGCGGCAGCGACGAAGCGAAGCACGAAGACAAGGAATAAGAAAAGTTCAGGAAACGGGGTAGCGTGAAATTTTATACTGAGGGTTCGGGTTCGCTGTTTGTTCCAATTACATCGGCTTGTGCAGTTTGTGCTGTAGCATCGGATTGCGTCTGTGTAGCTTGAGCATCGGATAACATTTTTGCAGCAAGCTGGCTTGTGATGTGTACGTTACGTTCGTGTTCATCAAATAGTTTTGTAGATAGTTCGGCGTTTCGATCTGTCAGAGTTACGTTATCTTTTGAAATCATTTTGATATCATTTTTGATGATTTCTAGTTCTGAGAGCAAGCCCGTGAGTTTGTCGCACAAATCACAACATTTCAGATCCACAGCTTCTACAGTCGTAGTCATATTGTCTTACTGTTACTGCGAGGAAAAAATCGGAGGAATCAAGAACACACATGCGTATGCCTAGAATTTGATGAATGCCATCATAGCCATATTTTGGGGTCTCGTTTCCGATCCTCCTGTACTACCGATGGTATGATTGTGGTTGGGTACTGTATGCGTATGCGAAGACACGGAGTTCATGGAGAGCGTATGCGAATGGCTGCCATTCGGATCGATGTTTAGCGAGTGACTATGGGCTCCAGAGCCGGTAGTAACTGCTCCACCCAACGAAGATTTCGTCTGATCAGCAGTTGCACCATTGTTTCCATCATATCGCCGATCACCACTATTGGCATTGGTGTAAGCGTGAGCGTGATCACCCACGCCAGTAGTACCGCCGCCGTGAATGTGACTACCGGCCGTATTAGTGGAACCTGAAGGGGTGTGCGCGCCCCCCGAACCGGTTGTATCCGACACGTTGTTAGCGCATGAATGTGTATGTGATCTGATCTCGTCGCTCTGAACATTTCCGACGGATCGAGATTCCGTGTCACGGGTCAATGACGCGTCGATCGTACGCAAAAATAGACCGCGTAAGTCCGGAACTCTGAAACCGAACGTGGCTACTCGTCCGTAAGTGAATCCAATCGCGTTGTATAAGTTCGGATAAGTACGATTGTCGTGAAAGTTACCGTCACACGGCAGCCATCCGGGAGGACCGTTGTTAGGGTTTGGATGCGCGAAATGCGAGATCATTCCCACCAGAGACGGACACGACAGAGCACCCTTGACCTCCAGATCCTTAGCGATCGTGACGTCACCGTTTGTCTCGACGACCAATCCTGCTCCACCTGACGTGACGAGACCGACTTTTCCGTCCCCTGCGGTATGCACCACCACGTCGTTGGCTCCTGTCATTGTGGGAGGAAAGCTTCGACCCCTGGCGACGCCGTGACCAGCATTACCAAGTTGCACCTGGCCAAAGCCATCACCATCGCCCACTCGGATCGCTGGCGTACTGTTCGATACGACATCCAGCGCGGTCGCAGGAGATGCAGTGCCTACACCGATCTTACCCGTTTGCAAGACGAGGTTACCTGTGTCTAGATACGTCACACCAGACGTAAAGTGAAACAACTTGATCCCACCTACCACGAGACCCATGCTACCGGCCCCTTCCTGAACAAAGCCTGTGCTCGTATCAGATCCAAACGCGTAAGAGGGCGAAGCGATAGAGCCATTGGCAGCAGCGAAACGGCCCGATGCTGTGATATTTCGGCCGCTGACGTCTCGGACGCTGAAATCGGTAGTGCCCGTCAAAACATCTTGTTTTCCACTGTTGAGAGTATTCAGAGCGGCCTGTACGTTGGAATAACCCGGTATGCTCAAAACCGTATTGATGACGACCGTTCTGTCAGACTGCACTTCCAATCCGACACCCGTCTGAGTCAAGAGCCGGATGTTCGCGCCCGTACCTCCAGCGGTATATACTTCCACGCTGTTTGTAGTCGTTCTGCGTATACCATGGCTTGAATTTCCAAAATAAACAGCGCTGATATTGTTTGTTAATGTTAAGTTACCGTTAGCATCTATAGATCCTGTAGTGATATTACTGGAACTTGTCAAATTAGGTTGCTTACCGTCGATCGCCGTTCGGACATTGGGATATCCAGCTATGTTCAGGACACCGCTCGCTGTGATGGTTCCGGTCGCCGAGATGGTACCCGAAGAAGTTACGTTCCTCACGTTGACATCGGAAGTATTCGTTAAATTGGGCTGCTTACCGTCGATAGCCGTTCGGACGTTGGAATACCCAGCTATATTCAGAATCGTATTGACGACGACCGTTCTATCAGGCAGTACTTGTAACCCGACGCCTGTCGCAGTCAATAGTCTGATTTCACCTGTGCCTCCGGCGGTGAACACTTCCACCCTGTTGTCACCCGTTCGGCGTATACCGTGGTTTGTATTTCCAAAAACAAGCTCACCGTTCAATATTGTTAAGTTACCGTTAGCACTTATAGTTCCTGTCGTTATATTGCTGGAACTCGTCAAATTGGGCTGTTTACCGTCGATAGCCGTCTTAACGTCACTGTAGCCACCGATAGACAAAGTACCGTCGATCACGGCATTCGCGCTCACGTCCAAAGCTGTCAAGAACGCTGCGGCCCAAGGGTTCGAATTGACGCCAATAGTACCAGTTCCGACAATATGGTTGTTCACTCTCAAAACACCGCCTATGGTTGTCCCTGCTACGACCGAGAGAGAATCCTCGACGCGGACGGCTCTCGACGAATCGATACTCATGACAAGCGTATTTCCTCCTATGTAGAAGTTGAGGCCACCGCCGCTCCCAGCTGTGAACATCTCCACATTATTCGCGGCCCGGCGGATGCCACGATCGCCGTTTGTGAAGTTGAACTCGGAATCCGTTGTGATATCACCTGTGATACGAGCACTCCCTGATACTTGTAGGGTCTCGTCACGCCCGTCGACGTCCATACCCACGCCTAGCTTGCCTTTGGACAAGGTCATCTGCGTGAGCATGGTCGTAGCGTCTTGATTGTTGATCTCGTTCAAGCTTCCCGACTGAAAGTAAATCGCGCCTGCGTACGTCCTTGGTAGATTGCCGTTCGAGTTCCCCGTATTCGAGGCTGTACCTGCTCGTATGTAGACATCCCCACCGTTGATGGTCACTGGAGCGCTACCGTTGTTCCCATTTGTTTCTCCAGCGCCTGCGCTCAGGATCAGATCACCGCCGTTCACCACCTTGGCGTAGGTCCCCCAAACGGCTCCTGTGATTGCGCCGGCAGATACATTGACGATTTCACCCGTGTACGACAGTGCCGTGGTACCGCCCTTGGAATCGGGAGTTCGATACAGAGGCATGGACAATGACGGCGTCTCGATAGTGCTTGTAATCAGATTGTTATAGATATTCGTATTCGTAGCGTCCGTGTACGACACCCTCGTCCCGTTCGCGGACATGCTGAAGCTCGATGCGTTCTCGGAGTACATTCCCGTGTTAAAATTTTCTCTGAACGCGTGTGAAGGCAACGCAGCTGTACCGTTGCTTGGCTGGAGACTTCCTTCGGCGATGAGTAGGTTCCCTTGATGGATGAACATGTGTGTCGCCGATATGTTTACCCTAGCGATACCATTGCACGCGAACCCTATCGTGTTATTGCTAACGCGATACATGCCCAGACCGGTGTCATTCTTGAACGAGAAGGCTGTTTGTCCGGAGCTTCCGTCGTCCGCTCTGATGTTACCGGTGTTGATTGTCCCAGATACGTTCGCCGTCGTGACGTATAGATTATTGTACAATCGTGACGTGGATCCGATGTCTCTGGTAGTGGTGGTGACGCTCGGTAGAATATGGTTCTGTGTATACAGGAATCCTGACACATTAAGTTGTTGTGTCGTCGTGACTCCATCCGTTTCGACAACGACGCCTGCTCCACCGGCTGTCACGAGACCCACCCTACCACCACCCGCAGTGTAGACACCCACGTCGCGGGAAGTTGTGAGCCCTCCCACACCCGGCGTTCTTGCAATTCCACTGAACCCGTCCGAAAGGTTCACTCTGGCTGTAGCTCGACTGATAGTGAGATCGCCGTCCTGGATTGTCAAAAGTTTGGCAATGTTGGTGTTGCCACCTGCATTCACAACGATACCCGCACCTCCAGTGGTCACCAGACCTACGCTACCTGATCCTGCAGTATAAACGGCTACGTCATTCACGTTAGAGAGAGTGGATACTTGAGGGTTGCGTGCGATACCATGGGCTGAGTTACCGAATAGTAATTTACCATTTTGTCCATTGCTATCACCTATACGTATGATAGCATCGCTTGCTTGGACATCTAAAGTATAACCCGGTGAAGCAGTTCCTACGCCTACCATCCCATCGACTTGCGTCAATCTCGTGCTGGGGTGAATGGCTGTCCTAGGAGCGCTCAAAACACCCGTGATATTGATCGCTTGAATCGTGGGAACTACACTACTGAATATTCGAACGTTGACTCTAACGTTACCTGTAGTGGACCCTCCAAGTCGTATCAAACTGAAAGATGAATCGTTGAGCGAGCTGATTTGCCCCAACCCAATATCATTCGAGACCCAGTCTCCACTGGACGAGATTGGCAAGCACATCGTCCGGCTAGTTACATTGGTATAAGCGTGCGCCACGGCATAAGTTCTTGAAAAGGATGCTCCGCTGACAGTTTGCACGACATCGATGTAGGCAGTGTATGCACCACTAGGCACGTTTATGGAAACGAAGTCCGTGTATGCTAGAGGCGTCGCGGCCACTGACACATCGTAGCTGTGCGAATAAACACCATCGACGCGTGATCCGCCGTCCACCGCGAGACCATCGGATAACGTTGCCTTTTGAGCGTAAACACTGCGCCACTGATTCGCCGATCCACCCAGGTCGATCAACATGTCGTTACTGGGTTTGATCGTATCTGAAACGGTCGTCGTGCCGGTGACGGTCAGGATCCCAGTCAAGGCTGCGTCTTCGACATAGAGTTTATTGTATTCGTTGGTAGCCGATCCTAGATCACTTATCCGAGTGGTCTCTGGGATCAACGAAGCGGTGGTTGCCGCTCCCATCAGAGTACTCGTCCCTGATATCGTTAAATCACCACCTATATCGACGTCCTCGGTGATCGCGACCGTTCCCTCAACGTACAACCTCTCCGTGTTCGTAGTGTCACCTGACGTACCGATGGCCACATTTCCGATAGAGTTTACAGCGAAGCGGGATAATCCACCTGTACGTAGATGAATCTCTCCCTGGTCCGCCACGACGACGATATTTCCAGAAGGTTCTCCCCTGATGGACGCGCGATCGAGTACGACTGTCTTGGAATATGTGTTGTTCCAACTCGCCCCGACACGTCCGAGGTCCATATTCGTGTCGATGCTAGGGACGATAGTATTGGTTGTAGATATCCCCGTCACGCCTAAAGTTCCGGTAACATTGGCACCTGTTCTATGCACCTTAAATTTTTCATCTTCTGGTAATCGGTTGTCGAGACGCGCTGTCGCAAATTCAGTGACAGAAGCCGGCTCGCTGATGTAAACCTTGAATTCGTTCTCGGAACCCAGAGGGCGTATATCGTTTCCGATGAATTCGAGCGTATGGATCCGGGACGTCACGCTGTCGACCACCCTTATCGCGCGCCCTACTTCTGCAATGGCCGCGATGGCCAATTTCGACACGTTCGCGACGTCGTACATCTGGACTCCATAAAGTTTGACACGTATGATCCTCTTTGTGACCATTGCAGCGCCGAACGATGTATCTACCGTCATCTGCCACGACGTTGAAGACTGTGCTCCTGACGCCGTGATTTCAGCACTCGTATCGTCATCAAATATCAGGACATCGCCTATCACGGGTAGCGATTTAAGCGACGTATTGACGACGGTCACCGTGTTTCCCATGCAATCTGCATCGCAGCTCACTGGATATACCCACGAACCGGTCTGTAGATCTGAATCGAAACTAGCTGTCATACCGTCCACACCGGGTGATTGGCCTTCGTATCGCAGAGTCTTCGTCTCTGTATCACGCTTGACGACGGTCCGGCTGATGTACTGTAGGGCGCTGTCGTCATAGTTTCCTGCGACGGGTTCTTTCGCTCCCCTACGGTCGTCCAAGACCATCACACCGTCGGTTCTGACGTTGCTACCGATGGTAGTCGCACCGCTTGCGTTGTCAAGAACGACATTTGCTTCGCGCTGTGGGATGGAAATCTCGAAGACTTCATCGGGTGTGGTTTTGAAATCAACGATCTGATCATCTGTGTTGAATCGATTGAAGCGCACATTGTCACGGAACTCGGTCACTCCCGTCACAGTCAACATGACATTTTCGTTGGCGAGAGCATTGTCGCCGACAACAAGTGGCCGTGTCTGGTTGAGCCCTTCTAGTCGAACCTGTTCAAATTCGAGATCCTTCGCGACTTGCAAGACCACCGAGCGGGTCACACTCGGATCGATGTTCAGAACCTTGACGATATAAACATCCCTAGTGGCGTGAACGATACCATCATCCACTAGAGCCACGTTGTAACCGGTTCCGGTGTCGATATCAAACATGACGGAATCGCTCTTCAGCATACGTGTCCGAGTAGGCGGCCACACCTCGATCCGCGTGAAACCGACCTGATCTGTCGCGACGAGGATGGGGTCGAATTCAGCGACAGCTATAGCAGATAGCCACCCTGTTGGCATGGTTATCCCGGATTCAAAAGCCGCAACCACGCCTCCAACGAACGATGCCAGCCTAGAGTAACGCGTATCATCTTCCGATATGTAAGCCCAAGAAGCGGTTTCCGACAGAGTGACGATAACGTTGCTAGTGACATCCCCAGCGTTCGCAGAAACGAGAGACTTGAACTCGACAGGCAGTGTGTTCGTCACACTTGGACTACCTGTCAGAATTCCCGGTGCGTCCAGAGGGACTTCGTCGTGGCTGATCCGACCTTCAAGTTGAATTCTAGCGTTGGCAACGATGGTGACAGAATAGATCTGATTGACTATAGCATCGGGATGGTCCAGTACGTTGCCAGTTTCTGTTACGTCGGTCGTCACGGAGCTGGCATTAATCAAAATAGCATACACTCCTTCCGGGGCTATTTCACTCAGATCATTCGCTATCGTGATTTTTCCGTTAAGGTCGGATTTACCGACGCAATGTACCACCCTGTTCTTGCGGTTGTTTCCCACGACCATCAACGTGGTTCCATTGGCAGAGTAGTCGTATCTGGAGAAGGTTTCGGTCATCTCGATGGGAACCGATACGCTACGGTACGCTGTGACAAAAGCTAAAGCTGGAGCTGTCATCAGCGTTCTGGTCACTAGCGTCTCTGCACCAGAATTCAACGTGTAGTTTTCAGAGTATCCATCTTGCCAGGTTATGTACATGGCGACCACATTCTGACTCTGCGAGGGTATCGTAACCGACTGACGCATACGTGTAGCGTCTTCTGGTACCGTTTGTACAGGTAGTGTAGACGAAGCAGATCTGGTTGCGATACAAATTTCACCTTTGGGACGGCTGGGATCGTCTGCCACCCTAGCGACCACTGTGCTGACCGTAGACGCGAGTGCGAACTGCTCTATGATGGAATTTGTAGCCGTGGGATTGCGGTCCGCTATGTAAAAAACGCGTGACGTATCGGCACTTTTCCGTAGAGTGAGTACCTGCTTAGCGAACGTGATGACATCTACATTTTTTCTTTCCGGTTCGTCTATGCCTCTCTCTGTGGGTACGGTGATATCGTAGAAGCTTCGACGAACATCAGGATACAAGAACACAACTCCTGATGCAAGATGCCGAAGATAGCTAGATTGGATAGTGGAGAACCCTGTTGCGTCGTTGTAGTTGACGATCGGTACCCAGAATCTGTGGATACCATAGGTGCTACTATCACCCCGCGAGAGACCATAAATGGTAGACGGTACGGTTCGAGGAGTGACAGCATCGAATATGCTCGGACCGGTTTGACGTACGAGGGTTCCTTCCGTGACCAAAGTATCCACTTTAGAGCCGACGATCGTGTATCCGTCTTCTATCGTGTCTAGGTCCGTGTCCCATGATGGCTTCAGAACGGTATCTCTTCTGACGAGAGTGTAAGGTCCACCTCCCGTCACACCGTTTAGCGCGGGGATCTTCATGGGTACGCTATAAAAGATTGTCTGGTCGGCGTCGTCTATCGACAACAGCGAAATCCAATCAAACTCGGATCTGCTTACAAGCTTCATCTCTGTCACATCCTCGCCGACCAGATCCCTGAACCTGCTCACTACTTGTAATAAGACATACTTTTGGGCGACAGAAGAGAATACGTACATATGTGTGGTGCCTACTGGAATCGCGTCTTCTGATGCGTATACAGCCTCTGCCTTGCAAAGAAGATACGGACCATACACACTCGCGTCCTTCATACGGAACGGAGTACCCGAACGTTTGAATGTGATACTTGTCCTATCCGAGATATTGGTGGTCGTATACACAGGTACTGGTTCGTTCGCAGGAAGAATGAGCTCTATATCACCGTTCGTATTCCTGATGCTCGACACGATATCGAAGCTTTCTCCAGCGCTCGTAGCTTGCAGGTACGCTGTGTTGAGAAGGGTCGTGTTGATGGCCATGTTCTCGATCGCGACATCGTCCAACAAAGTGACCGACGGTACGTCACGATCGACGACAATTTTCAGGTCTTCGAAAAGGTTCAGACTCGGTAGCGTAGCCGCAGTGATAGGGAAAAATTTCAGTAGATATTTCGTTTTGTCTACGTCATCAAAAACTACCAGACTGGAGTACGAGAAGGTGACCGTCATGTTCCCCAACTGGATATCGTTCCATTGCAAATCTTTCGTGACGACTTTCAGACGTAGACTATTCGCATTCAACACTTCGAAATCGGCTATGGTGTACGGGGCTCGACCACCTAGAGAGATGTCCATGAGTACGGCGTTTTCCACGAACACCAGCGCACCGGGTAAGACGTTAGTTAGCTCGATATAACTGAACTCTTTGATTACCCTCAAAGCAGCGTTTCCATTGACGTCGACCTTTTGGATGTCGATACCGGGTAATGCAGGAATGTCATATATAAGTGTGGCTGTCGCATTTGCCGTCAGAAAAGCGGAACCCACGTCGCTGGCTAGAGCGAGTTTCAAGAAGATTTCGTCGTCCGCGCCCACGCTTATTTCCGGTTCGAGCATGAACACTTTTCCGTTTACGACCATATTCCTCACTTCTCCAAGCCGCGTCGCGATATTTCGTAACTGATTGGTATACTTGACCTGTACCCGTACGTCGCTGGGAGTTACTTTTAGCTCTATGTCCACCAGGATACTCTGACTTCTAAGGTCGACTTTGAGATTCGCTCCATCGATTGCGATAGGAGTCATAGCGTAGGGACCGATAACCTTATAAGCTTGATCGGCAACTCTGTCGTAAATGAGGGATTCTGTGCCTCTGAACACACCACCTGGTGCGCCACTGACATACACTGTTCCGTCGTCGCCGACGGTGTACCCGTACACGATCCGTATGCGTTCGTCTTCGTCGGTTATCTCTGCTTGGAGCGAGTCTCTGAAAACATTCACTGTTTGTGTCAGATCGTACCGCTCATTCGCCACAAGCGGAAACGGTTCGAGAGCATCTAGGATCTCCGCCGCGACGCCCCCTGTCACGGATCCAACGCGCAGCAGATACTGACGTTCACCGTCAACTATACGGAGGTACGAGTCGGGAATGATATTGAACGTAGGGTCGATTTCGTCTCTGAACGTCGCCACCTTGGTAACCTCATCGAACGACACCAACACTACGACGTGGTCGTCTCCAACTCTTTGTAATACGAGATCTGAGATTGTAGAGTTGGTGATTATATTGCCGTCATTCAATACGACACCTGCAATCGTCATACCGTTCTCCGTGCTCTCTAGAAAATGGCTTCCTATTTGGACGTCTCCATCTATCGCCAACACGACTCCATCTGTGACTAACGGTGCGTCGGTGTTGATTCCCACGCCGTAGGATCCAAGCACAACGTTGGGTCCGGTGTCTCTGGAAACCAGTAAATTCCCGCCAGTAGAATAAACAAGAACGTCGCCCTCCTTGGCGTGACCCAATGTGTCCCCGTCGCTGGCGGCTGCCCGAATCTCGCCGTTCATGAGATGTTACAATGAAGGCGACAATTTGTTATACTACTACATTCACACATCAGGTTGTCGAACCCGACAATCGTCGGAACGATGACTTTCTTTCCTCTCCGTTCCATTTGATCAAGTGGTAAGTAATTGGTATTACCCATGTCAGGATCGAATAGAACGCGCTTTAAAGAGCGAGTGTATTACTGATGGTAACTGTATCATAATGGCTTCACTAGTTTTCGTAGAAGGATCCATCGGAGCAGGCAAATCTACCGTCTTGAAAGAACTACATGCTCGAGGATTCCTTGTGGTTCAGGAACCTGTACAGATGTGGACAGAACACTTACGTAGAGTGTACCACGACGGGACGTGGTCGAAAGCCATGCATATGCTCGCACTGACAACACATGTGGAGACGATTATGCAAGCTCTACGTACAGCGCAAGACAACGAATGCACCGTCGTCGTGGAGCGTAGTTTCGACAGTGTCGATGTATTTGTTCAAGTAGACGACCATATGCTTTCGGACGACCCGTACCATGAAATTCACGAGATGTATCGCTGTCTTCTGGCCAAAGAACTCGCGAACGTTCCCATCAAGACGGTGTACATGAAGACCAATCCAACGAAATGTCTATCTCGTATCGCATCCCGAGCCCGACCAGGAGAAGATGGGATAACCGCGGATTACCTGACGATTCTACACGGAGTCCACGAAGATAAATTTGGCGCATGTGATATATGTGTGGATGCCAACCAAAGCTTGGATGTTGTGGTCAAACAGATCTTACTGAACATCGCGGATGACCATTCCACTATTCTCATCTGATCACCTGTGGTGTGAGCCAAGGTGAATCTGTAAGTATTCGATGAGCATGGAAGTGTGGCGGTACAGCCGCGCGATTACATCGTATTCTTCTGACTACATGTCATGATCTGAAAGAGATTTTCAGGTCCATCAAGACTCTACATACATACGCATTGGAAGGATGGCTCAAATCGGCTGAAACGTCCCCTGACGTGATGATACCTGCGATCTTAAACAATCCTTCGTAATCGTGATCTATCCTGTTGAGGTTCTTGAAGGGTATTTCGGAAGCGTGGTAATACGCACGTAGGTGCTCCTTGATCATTTCTCCAACGCTCCGGCATACGTAGTCCGAATTTCGTGATACCTTCGAGTCCTGCCAGATTCTGTCGTAAAAAGAAGATGTCATCATGCGACCGAATATCCTGTCTGCCGCGAAAGATTCATGCGCTGTTCTCTCACCAGGATATGTGTAGACCAGATCCATATCGAGCAGTATATCGACAGGGTGCTGAAACAAAACACGAATGTAATTGAAAACATGGCGTCAGGTTGGCTTATATACACCACAGTGTTACTTGCATTACGAGTTTTCGCAGCTGAAACTCTAAAACTCTAAAACTCGAAAACTCGAAAACTCGAAAACTCGAAAACGAGCCTTTCAAGGTATATATGTACGATTGCCGTCGATAGAACGAGTACATACCACATTCACCTTCAAGAGCAATGGCGAAGGGTAGCATCAAGATTCGATACAACAAGGTACCCGCGTTCAAGAAGCTGTCGCGTAAGGATGCCTTGAAACCGGTGGCCTTGTTCAGGTCTCCTAAATTGGTCAAGGCATGTCCGTTCGGAAAGGACCGAGCACAGCTTCCTACGAATGATGCACATTCCGCTCCTTATCGTGTGGACCGGATGCCCAAGAGTACAGCCGTCGAGAAGATGTCATTCAATCCCAAGAAGAAGTGTACCAATTGCACATGGAAAAAACAACCTTTCAAGATGAAACCTGCAGATCGTGATGAGTATTACATGTTTGTAGACGTGAAGGACCGGATATGTGCTCTCTGTACGATGTCTAAGAACCTTGAACAGCTCCGAAAATGTAAAAAATGAACGACAATGTTATTTTTTTTCATTTGTCCTTATAAATGCTCAAAGTATCGACTGCTTACGTGTGGGAAAGACTACACCCTTTTCTTGTTCTGTCCACCGTTGCGATAGTTCTGTTCTACGTTTTCTGTACCGACGGGCAGAAACACTTCAACGGTATTGATCCAAAGGACGATTCGACTATCTCCCAGAAGTTAGGCAATAGGGCTTATTACACCATGATGGTGGTGACGACCGTCGGACTGGGAGATATCACGCCCAAGACACTGGTGGCAAGAGTGATTACATCAGCATTACTACTTGCACAGGTGTTACAGGTGATGAGAGTCATAAGAGGTGGTGTCTAGATATATTGATACATTGATACATTCATAATGACGTCGTGTATACTCCAGCAAGGATCTTTTCTTGGTGCGTGGAATATATAAATTTCATCGTCGTCTTCCGATTTTTGCTTTTGACCTTTTTGAAACCGGATTTTTCAAAATCGGACCCAAAAATGAAAAACGAGAATTTGGAGAAAAAAATGATAAAAGTTGACACCATTTGAAATATTCTTCGTGGAGCATTGCTCCACATCATGGCTATTGATCTACGGACTTTAGCCATCTACGTGCCGTTTTCCTGGGTATGTAGATTTTGATATAGGGTAATTAATATTTTTTTTTTGAAAATTTTTTTTGTTTTTTTTGTTTTTTATTTTATTTATTGGATGATCTCTCTAAAATCTCTCCCCTTGACTAACATAATGACTAACATAAATTGGATGGATATATGGATATACACACATATATTTTTGAAAATAAAAAAGAAAAAAAGAAAAAAAGAAAATTATTGAATTTATTTTCAAAGAACGAGAAGTACTGCTGTTTTTGTCCTTTTCGATTTCAAATGCCCGATGATGGAAAATGAAGAAGAATGAAAAAATGGCTCGAAAAAATTCAGGAAAATCGAAAAAAATCTTCCTGCGCTTATTGGAAAGTACATTTTTTGACCTGATAAAATAAAGAAGAAAGATACGAATATATACAGTAGTATAGCTGTTTTTGTCCTTTTTCAATCCGTGTGTCCGATTTCTCGTTTTGAAATTGAAAATTCCAAATTTGGTGGATTTTTCATATATTTGTGTACTTGATCTGATAGAAACGATGCAGTGTGTCCACATTGTACACCCTAATCATGGCACTACACTGTGCTCCCTATTGGTGGCACCAAGTTTCATCATTTCAAGCTTTATCTCGGCTAATCTGACTTCTGCGCTTATTTCCGCTCTCCGTACCTCCGCTTCAAGCTTCCGTACCTCTACCTCTGCTTCCACTTTACGGACCTCTGCTTCCACTTTACGGACATCTGCTTGTACTTGTATTTGTATTTGTTTGGTCTTTTCCATCTCGATGAGCACAGATGAATGCAGGCAATCTTTCTGGGTGTTTGAAAATTTAGTGATCTCGTCTTCAAAAAGGATGGTATCTATGATGTGTCCATGTGTGGACATGATAACATCCCGTAATTTGTCTAAGAAAACTTTCGTTTCACGTACCTTGAAGCATTCTGTAAGCTTTTTCCCTTCGCGAACCTGTACATTCATCTTGTAAGACTTTGAGAAATGTTTCATCGTGTCCTCTATTGGCTTTGCATTATGTGTTCCAGTCAGAACTAGCATCAACAGCATACACCCTGGATGATCCTTACACAATTCAGGATAACGTTCTGGCATGTCAGCCGTCCAACCAAACTTTCCGAGCATGTACATGTCTACGACGCCACAGTCCAGTAAGTACGCTGCATTCGGTGGGAAAGCAAAGGTGGGTATGCCAATAGACATGGAATCTGATTTATGACGTTGTATATCTTCTATATCTATAATAGGATGAGACACTATAGAGCGCGATAAAGGTAAGACTTCATTGGCGACAGCCGTTGCGACAGCCGTTGCGACAGTTTGCGATTCTTCTGTGGTTATCTGACCAGTGATATACCGGTATAAAACATTGGTTGCCTCCAAGCTGAATTTGATACTGCACCACTGGGCAAGAAAGAGTGCGGCATTGGGATGTATCCAAGAGCCTTGATGAGCACCACCATGTACCACCTGCACGAGATTTTCAGGTGTAAATCTCGAAAGGTGTTCCAAGGGGCGTTTTTCTCTTTCCACATTTAAAATATTAGTTTCTGATTTGATACATGTCTTTGTCATTTGATTGGCCAGCTCGACAAAAAAGTCCGATGTCCTCTTCCTTTGTATGAAATCCTTGAAGTTTTTGCCGGCGGTATGACACATCTTGGTAGCATTTACGAAGCCATCTGTAGTGCGAATTTCTGAAATCATGTTCCCATTATCACCACGTAATGCGTCTAAAATGGAAGAAGAGCTCGAAGGAACAGGAGCATGTGTATCATCTGTCGGCTCCGCTTCTTGTACACAATATCTACTAACTATCGCCATGGACGCGCTTGAAAGCTCGATAAGACTCCACTTGAGTGCAAGCGACATGACGTTAGGATGAAAAAGCACAGTTTTACCTGATTTTTTTATCACTTGACATGCGCGCCCCATCTGCTTCATTCGTGCCTCAATATGAGCAATGTATCGTCGGTGACGATCTGGAACCAGAAAGGTTGGAACCGACTTTATCTTCTCGTGCGCAGCGTTCTTGAATAACATGGAGGCGTCAAAATATCCGTCTGCTTCGCGAATAATTGACACCAATTTTCCATCATCCGAGAACAAATCTATCGATGGCGCTGTTTTGTTAGATGACGGTACTGTGTTTGCGGCCAGAATAGCTCTCACTAACTTCTGTCTCTCAGTTGTGGTCATCGATGGCATATTGATGTATGAAATACGTACGAGTGGACTGCTTTAAAGGTCGCCACTTTAGTTGGATGACATGACATGCTTTCCAACAAGAAAAAAATATCAGCTTGAAGGAGGGGAGATGGGAAATTTACATCGACTATTATCATAGGAACAATTCATAACGCAGTGTTCACAGTTATACATGCAAATTATGAAGTCTTTTTGCGCTTCTGAGACGGCTCGGCGGCATCCTTATCGAAGTCCCTGATGGTAGGGATCAATGCCGCTAGGCTCTCCGGCAAAGCATCTAGGGGTTGCAGAGGTGTCTGCTGGGTCATGACCTGGATATTCGGGTGCTTGCAGACCCTCCTCGCACCATCCACCTTGTCAGCGTCCGCGAAGCACTCCCACAGCTTGCCTGTCTTCTTGGCCTTGGTATCGATGGTGTCACGTTGAACCTGAACTATCCATTCAGGGAAAAGCGATGGATCCAGATCGTCCTGTTCGACCCCATCCTTCGACGGCACCGGCATTGCAGGCGCCGGTTCAATAGTTCGCTTCCAGCCACGAACCTGAACGTTCTGCTCCACACACACGACGTTCTCCATGCCGAGGAAGCGTTTGAGGCGTGCACACGGTGTCACGCTGCCAGGACTCTTGCTGGGTCTTGACGTGGCGAAACCGAACCTGAAGACTTGCTCGTAGAGCGGGCCAAGAAGGGTGTTGTCCATCTGCTCCAGTTCCTCTTCGCTCATGTAACGGTTGACGGTCTTGAGCTCTTCGACGGTGTCGATACACTTCTGGATGTCGGTCATGGATGTCAGGTTCAGGTTGTTGTCGATCACATACTTCTTCATATCCCGGATGCGCTCCTTGCCGTTCTTCTTGATGGACTTGTAGTTGCTGATGTCTATGGTCTCGTTAGCCTTTCTGATGCGCTTCTTCCCGTCTGGACACGGTGATACAGATGCTTTCGGAGTCTTCTGGATTGTGGAAGGCTTCGGTGCAGAAGCCTTCTCCACCGAAGGCTTCGACGCTTTGGCATCGGGAACTGCTTGTAGACGTATGTTGGCGATGTCGAGCTGATCCCTCAGCCTCCGGTTCTCCGCCTCCATAGCCTCCATTTTCAGGTTGTTCATGATTTCGGCTTCCGCCGCTGTCATAGGTGTAGAGAAAAGTAGTTGACATCCGATCTTGACGATGGCATCGGGTACGTAACTGATCATCCAGGAGAGTGAATTGCTGGGATCACCTTTCGAAGGGGTCGTGGTTTTCATCACGGCATCGGAACGCGGGTCATGGTGATCTTCGGTCCCATCGAATTGCACACCATGTTTCTTCAGGATGGTCTGGAAGGGCTCCATGCTCTCGACGCTCAGACCGAAGTCGCTGACGAAAGTGTTGTTCTTGTCCTCATCATCCTTTTTCTGTACCAGCTTCTCGAACTTTTCCTCCAGGTCTGACACTGCGTTGATGTCATTAATGACGAGCGATGGATCGTGTTGGGTAGCGAGGAGGAACACCATGAATTTCAGAATACCGACCCTGACGCCAAGCGGGTTACTGGGGTCATTTTTGACAGTGGAGGCTAGGATGCTTGTGAGACTAGAGTTCGCCATGTTGGAAGAAGATACTGATCAGCACTAGCAGAGAGACTATATACTCAGTGCATCCCATTGTTCCCAGAGCATGCTGAGCGTTTTTAGCGTTTTGGCGTTTTCGTTGCCGCGGCGCAGAGTACACTCATCATGCTGAAGATTCCGTGCCGCGGCGAATAACTTTTTCGCGTTCTAGCGTTTTAGCGTTCACATTGGCTTTGGAGTTTGCTCTGCTTCCCTTCGCCGTACACATATATACTCCTCGTGGGCCCACAACATTCATTCCTTCTCATTTTCAATCGCTTATCATCTTTTCTCTCGTTCCAGTCTCTGCATCATGAAGGGTCTCAAAGAAACCGTCATGAAGGTGGTCGAGTTTGATTCCGATACCCAGGTTCTCGATGACCTGTACAAGGCAGCGGTCGTGGCGACATATATCGAGCTCATCGACGACCCCAGACCATCCTTCACGATAAACACTTTCCGTACAACCTATGACACCATGTCCCAGGTATACCTGGTCGCGACGAGGCAGAGGGTACGCCACTGGAAGCCGGACACTACGGAAATGGTATTTAGATACCTATCTCCCGAGAGCATAGATCGCTACAAGAGGCTCCTGAAGAGCAATCGTGACACGACCCAATTCAATCTCCGTCTGGACTCGCATATCGAGAAACTCCTGGCGTTGGCGTTGGCGGTGGAGCCCAGCCAGGCACTGCTGCAACGTGATGCCCACGACACACCGGAACATCTGGCCGATCTGGAGCGTAAGCTCGCTTTCTTCTACCGGAAACGGGACCAAGTGATACAAGACATCGCGGACTTCGACCTCATGAAGACCGAGGTCGAGAGGCGCGGGTTCACCGTGAAAGAATCTTCTCGGGAAGCAACTGGTGAGTGGCGACTGCTGTACACTTCTCCGAAGAAAACCATACACATCCTACAGCACACTCGCGACTGTCTCTGGATCGACGACTTCGTGTTCCGAGGAGACCTGATGGACCTCGAAGACCGTCTCGACGGGTCGCACGCAACGGAAGACGAAGAGATGGCTCCACCGGAGGAAGATACCGAGTCACCCGACAAAGTAGAAGAGAAACTCGATGCTCTAGATGTGACGGAGGCGACGACTCTAAAGAAGTCTGGTGATGCCACCGTGGAGAAGTCTAGTGATGCCACCGTGGAGAAGTCTAGTGATGCCGCCGTGAAGAAGTCCAGTGATGCCGCCGTGGAGAAGTCGAGCGACAGTTCGTCTGGTTCCTCGTCCAAGAATAGCAGCGACAGTGACAGTGAATCTGATGCGGACAGTAGCAAAGCGAAGTAGAATGATTAAACGTGCATATAATTTTTTTTGAAAACTCTGTCATCGACTTGTGAACCTCTGTAATCCATTTCTACGATACACATGTGTTTATATTCGTCATCGTCGTGTAAAAAATGTAAATAATCAGGTCGGGGTTGCGAAAACATGGAACCCATTTACACTTGAATATTTGGAATCAATCGATTGATTTAATCACACGCTCCGAAATGATCCATGACAGCCCTCACTGCGATGGGATCCTCCAGCTCGGTGTACTCTGCGAGGCAAGCGCATCGCTTACGTAGATCATCGACAGATGACACTGTTCCGGTACGAATGCAACCGTGGACGTAAAGGATTTCACGTATCAAATCGTCGGTAGTGTCGAGGTCTTCGACAAACGGCATCAGCCTAGATACCAACATCCGCCTGTAGATGTTCTGTTCGCTCTCCGTTCTCGATGCTTTCAGTTTCTTCTTGACAGGAGGCCGAGTGTTCAAGATGTTATAGATGATAGCGTCACTTTCGTTGACTATCGCATCGTGAACTGGTATCATCATCGCTTCTCTATTGAAGTCCGGACCAATCATTTCATGCTTCCGAATGTAGAACAGGATTTCGTTCCTGAACGAGGAACTGCTTCCTTCGAAGTCGACTCCTGGGAACTCAGCTGCTATGATATCGGACATCTTTGTACGGTTACAATACCTGTGTAGACCCTCTTTAAGGCGGCGGTACTTAAGCGTACGTCGCTTTTTCATGGTAATACTGTGTGTCAAGATGAAGTTGCCATCCATGCCACCTCTTTCTACGGAATTTCAGAATGCACCCGGATCCGCACTACCCGAGGTGTTCGCGATGGCTGCGAGGACCAATCCTGAACAGATCAAAGAAATGGCCGAGACAGCCCAGGAAGCAAGGGACCTGCAAGTGGAGGCATTAGCACGTCAATACGTCCTCATAGTCGATCGGTCTTACAGTATGACAATCAAAGACGGTCAAGGCACCCGATGGACGTCGGCGTGTGCGGCGGTAGAGAAGCTGATCACAACCATCTTCAAGTATGACATCGATCACAATGTGCCTCTATACGTATTTGATCACGAAAGCACGTTCGTAGGGGAGCTAGGTGATCCATCGCAGGTACTGAACGTTTTCAAGGAACTGGAGCCCAGAGGATCCACTGATATCGCCAAAGTGCTTCAAGCAGCTATGAGTACATATGCGGGAAAAGTCCGAAACAATTTCGCGGTTGTCCCAGGGACCACTTTCATCGTGATCCTCGACGGTTGCCCAAACGATCATGAGGTAGGCGAGAACGCGGTGAAGAATGTATTGCGTCATTTCGCGGACCCTGCGAACGGTTACATCGATAACCATACGCAGATTGCCGTGTCGTTCGTTCAGGTGGGCGACGATGCGAAAGCTTCTAAGTTTTTGAAGGCACTGGACGACGACATGCCGGGGTTGGACATCTGTGATTACAAAAAAGATAACATTTTATGGGAGCCGAACGGTATCGACGTCTTACTTCACGATGCAATTTTTGATTGACAAGACTATCGCATGATGCCTTATTTTTAATGATCTGATGTGCAATTATGGATACGGGCTACACAATCCTGTCTGCTGAAGAGCAAGAATTCAGCTTGGTGAAGGCGATGATCGATGATGTCGATATCTATCAGATGGTGTGTACCAGCATCGTCACCGTGCTCCGACAGGTAGCGTACATGGTGGAGGCGTTCGTCACCTATATGTCTGCAGGTACACTACCATATCGAACGATTTGGTGTGATAACCCGGACCTCCTGCTAGACGTTTTTTTCTGCAAGGTAAAAACTTCCAGCGACACTGGACAGGTAGGCCAATTCTGGACGAAAACAGGCGACGTATACATGGTAGGAGATGACATATTCAGTTCACCACGAGAACTTCTCGAGCATGTGTTACACACGGCGAATATCCGCGAATTGATGACCATGTGTATGAACTTTTACAAAGACGTCAACGGCATGAAGACGTGTGGAATCATTTTCCAGATAATGATTGATTTCAAAATGAAACGACACAAAGTGGACCCTTTGTTCAATCGAATCATAGATGATATGGACCATGGTCACCTCGGGAGACGCGTGGACGAAATCGAGGCTATTCTATCTTTCCACATCGAAGAAACGTTGACCATTTCAGACGAAACGGGGATCCCATTCTTTCTAGAGACACAGGATTTCCCCGCGATATGTAACCTTTGGAATCCGATCGTATTCAAATCTGGCGGTCACGTCATCACCAACCCTCACGCACAATGGTCCGGTAGTCTGGCGAACCGGCTGAGGGCAGCAGAGCCTGCGCATAACCCTACTTGTCATATGCCAATAGAAGACTTATGGCCTCCTGCATCTGAACGGGAATCGAACTACTTGAACCCTCCGGGTCTACCTCAACTACGGTTGCGTCCCGGACGCTGTTGGTACAAACTAATGGAAAGCTCGTTCGCTCACAAGATCCGAAAGAAATACAACAAATTCGCTGTGGCAAATACATCGGGTCATACGATGCTCCATATCGAACTATGTAAACTCTTCAAAGGTGTCGAATGGGACCACATGATCGTTGCCTGTATGATGTGGATGGTACCGCACGACCATTCCATTCATGAGATATTCACTGGCGCACACACCATGCAGATAAACACGTCGTACGACTACACCAAGCCTTCGTCCTACAACATACAACGGATGTGTAGAGCGGTTGAGTCTCCGCGACAGTCGTACGCTGTGTTTGATCCGTTGGTACCCGCCAGTGTTTGGGATATGCTCGAAGATGAATATGATGAACCCGACGCCCAACAGACTGTCTCAACGGTCAAGGGCGGTACCACCACCACCATTGCCGCCTGCACTGCACTGGTGGCGACCACGCTGATCCTGAGCGTATTCGGTGCCTAAGGACGGATGATGATATTGTATTCAATACAAAAATGCCGGTGATTGCGACCGTATGCGTTACGGCATCTGCTGCATACGGTTTTCATCGAGGATGGAACGGACGATTTTTTACAGACTCTAAAAAATATGAAATCAAGCTGTATTCGGAGCGGGCGATATACGCGACGAGTCAGGCGGTGCTGGCACCGCTTCTCATGCCGATGTGCGCTTACGGAATCATGGCCAGGACAGAAAAGAAAATCCGGAACATCGAGATTGAAGATGTCGATTGGATCTGGTGAAGTCACAGTTTATTAGACCATGACGACACGCTCCTCACCAGTAGCCGTGTTCATCACCACCGGTTGGGCGGGGATGACTGTAATTGGCGCAGGGGTAGCGAGATCGTTACGGAGAGGCATGACCACACGTCCGCTACTTACGAAAGGTGCGGCGATCATGCTGGCGACCGTGGCGTTTGTCGCAGCAGGGCCGATGGTGACCAGCATGATCGCCAGCCACGAGAAACCTCCCAGGACAACAACTGTCAAGATCCAACCTAGGATCGTAGCAGGAGGGACGGCACGAGTTCGAACCACTGTTCGGGGTACGCGTACAGACTTTACCATTTTACATGCACCGTCATTTTTATTCTCGAATGCCAAAATAACGAAAACGCGAAAACGCTAATTCGACCGCGAGAACACTAATTCGACCGCGAGAAATTACGATCGACGATCAAACTCGACCAGCTTCGAATACATATATAGTGTGTGTCGACGTCTATCTCTACACATATCCAGTTCACGTACTCAGCTCTTCGCATTACATCCAAACTCATCGCTTATTCGAACGAAGATGATGACAATCCGCGAAGAATACCAAACTATCATGAGGGCATATGAACGCAGTAGAGAAGATGAGTCGCCACTGTGGGAAGACGTACCGAGAAAACAAAAGCGAGCTCGTACAGAACAAAAAGATGTCAATGTGACTACGAGACAGGTCCGTAAAATGGTTCTGTGGCACTATGGAGTTCGGAATCTCCAAGACGAGCTGACTCCAGAAGATACGGGAGATCTATTCAATCTGTTAACATCTTTAGAGTTGACTTTTACACCCGAGATGCGGGAGGCCGCCAGACGCACGTACCAAGACACTTACAAGCGCGAAAGGGTTCTTCATCTCGTGGGCTCGGAAGTCGGAGCGTTGATACGCACCAAGAAGCTCATCAACAGGTTGTTCAAGAGCAAGCATACGGACGCCGGACACGTTGTGGCTTTTGTCTACATGTTGTACATGTCATGTCCATGGTGTAGACAAACTGTATGTGCGTTTTTCAACCACGAGTTATTGTAATCTCTACTTTCTCTGAGGCGTAGCGATTCCGAGATAATACATCGGCGTTCCATTTCTATATTTCTCGCTGTCTTTGACTTTTCTCAAGAACCGCATTCTAAGATAAAACCGACACCTCAAGATCGTCAGAAGTATAACCATTGCGTAGACCACGTATATACCGACCATTTTACACATGCTTTCAGAGTTCGTCGTGTTCCTGTCCGGGGATACCCAAGTTTCCGACTAGACCGCATTCTCCTGACCAAACTTGAATCGTGTTGAAGCTTATTACCGAATGCGAAAATCCTCCGAAACGCTTGCAATATACTGCCAGCCCCGATACTTGACCGACACTCAGACGCTGGTCCATGACAACCACGTCGTCTATCCACATTTTTACGGTCTTGTTGGTCGTTACGCAAATCTTCACCGTGATCCAACGATTTCTCTTCAATTTGTATCGAGTGTCGTACTCTTTTGCGGTCTCTCCGTCATTGACTGCCAGAGACAAAAGGCCTGTTTTGGACCACATCGGTGTGACGACGTGAGAGTCGTCGGACAATAGGAAACCTGGTAGCACTCCGGCGACACCAAAATCGAAAAAATTTGAAATTTTCATGGAATATGCGAATGTCATGGTGTCCACACTAGTCTCTCGAAGCGGAATATTGGTGTGTAGATTACCAGACATTGGTACCCTGATCGAATCGTACGACGACACGACGCCGTCGAACTTCGAGTCGTCGCTCAGTATCGGTGGATCATCTCCAGGTACAAACGGGACGTTGTTGAGTCGTCTACTCGCGTGTCCAAACTCGTGTTCCATCTCCAGCGTACAACGGAAATGCCCAGGAGGTCCGAGTTTTCTACATTCCGTAAGACTATGTGAATAATGAATGATGAGGGAGATGACCGTGAGTAAGGGTATCATTACATAATGTTTATATTTCTACAGAATGTCACATCGATTCTGATTCTGATAACATTCGCTCCAAGTACTGTATACGACACGCTGTGTTACAATGGACTTCACAATCACGACTCCTGGTGATCTGGAATTCAGATCGTCTGGTTTCGTCCAACTCGCATTGGTCGATCGCAAACTTCGACCAGCCAGCCAACAGCAGAGCCTCGATGGATGTACGGACGACGCATGCGTAATACTCGATATTCTCCAGTTTGTATCGTTCTCTCCCCAACTTCAATTCCTTCTCGCGGTTCGCGGCGCTTGCCGCTACGTACGCAGACTGTGCATCCACGAACGTCTTGATGTGCACTTTGTCGGACTGCGATGGCGCCAAGATAAACTTCTTTCCTGCTTTATTCTTGTACCCGACACAGAATATCGTAGGTGCTGACTTGACCTTACCCGGTGGCCTCATAGCGGTAGCCATCTTGTCACACTACCACAAAGTTAAACACTCTATCTTTTCACCTGTTCTTTAAGCTATGCATATGCCATATATAGCAATCTGTTTTATTTTTTGACCAAGGTTGGGATAAATATACGACAGTCATAGAATAATTTACAGAATTTTTTTTTTCTTTGATACCATACAATGCGGTAGACGCAATCTAGTTGCCACGGCTTTGGACACCCTCAAGTTAGTACACTGTATGAAGCCCGGTGCCAATGGTCGCATCGCGACGGGTATCAAGCACAACGGGTACTTGCTAATCTTCTCCGTAGTGATCCATCCTCCGTCCACCAGCCCAATATCATCTTTCACCGAGTTGGCGCCATAATCACCACCCATCAGACGAGGTGCCATCAAATCCGCGATGTGGTCGAACGCGTTCTCGCGTGCTTCCACACTTGGAAAAATTGCCGACAGCAGTACACCCTGCATATCGAACCTTCTATCCATACCGTTCACTTTGAGCTTGATTTGGCGCTTGTATGACTTCTTCGACCCGAGACGTAAAATCTCTCCCCAGTGCTTTTTCACCACCATAGTCTTGTGACCGGCGAATCTCAAGCGCAGCACGTGCTCCTTAAGATCCGAGTTCGAGTTTGACACGGGAATCCGTCGGTGTTTCACTTGCAGTATGGTAGACAGACATGGCGCCATGAGGAAGGTGGATTCTCTGCCGAGGCCTAGCCGGTAGTCAATGACGCGTTTGACTACCTCGTGCGCCAAAGATGGAGGGATGTCCGATGGTGGACACATGATCTTGACGCGACTTGCTACCTTGGCTGGAGGA
Source organism: Ulothrix subflaccida (assembly GCA_032356005.1). Taxonomy (NCBI): domain Eukaryota; kingdom Viridiplantae; phylum Chlorophyta; class Ulvophyceae; order Ulotrichales; family Ulotrichaceae; genus Ulothrix; species Ulothrix subflaccida. The sequence continues at coordinate 38,381 of JAULKP010044346.1, forward strand.
TAAAGAATAGTATCACATCGGAGGGGGACAAGGAATGTAGACGGCTTCCGCTGAGCGCCGCCGTAATCTCCGTAATAGACCGCTTTGTGGCTCTTGCCTTCGTGAAGATCGAGCTTGCCAATCGGGTATTGTGTTTCCATGGCCGTGTGAGATACCAAGCCGTAGATGACCTCCGATGACAGCATCGCCGAGGTGGCGGGCTGTTCCACGGAGAAAGAATCGTCGCATAGGTGCTGAAGGATCCTGATACCCGTGGCCGCCAAGGCTTGGTCGTACGGTACGTTGCGCCTGTCACCCGTCGTGTTCACCAGAGAATGAGCGGTACACATCGGTGACGCGTGCCCGACGATTACGGGAATCAGGCTGCTCACCTTGAATCTTTCGTTGCAGACTGTGCGGATGTGACCGAGCAATGATGTAGTGTCGAGCTGCTCTATTTTTCGGGTGATCCAGATGACGTCGGGGTCCCTAGTACTGCCTTCGATGTCATCGGGATCTTGACATTCCACGGCAAATGCCACCACGTGTTTGAAGCCCATTGATCGAGCATATGAGCATGCTGCGGCTGCTAGGGTTGCTTGGCCAGCAAAAAGCTCGAGGTATACGAATGGACACTCTAAGTCCATTTTAGACAAATTTTACACACACATAACTTTGTCAAGCTTGTGTGGCAATATATAGCATGTGGTGTGGCTTCGGTACAGTGGACAGCACTGACGAATTCCAGTATTTTCGCGTTTTCGCGTTTTCGTGTCACCAGAACACGGTCATCAATAAGGCAATTGCGCGGTTACGCGAAAACACACGTGTAAGATGTTTACAGAACGTTTCCTGTAAATACATGTCGGAGCTCGCATCTGTTAGAATAGCGATATGTAACTTTCCTCCGTACGTGCATGCCCACGAGAGCGGGACGAACTTTTACGGACCGTGGGTGAATAGCGTCCTAGAAGCATTATCCGAAAACGTCGCCATCTCTTGGATCTATTTGCAGGCTGAAAAATGTACCCAGCGGGATATGACCGAAATGCTATGTTCTGACAAAGCCGATATAGCCATGCATCCCATGCTGATTGGCTCTATGGATAGACAATGTCTGGAATGGTCGCATCCCCTGGACTGTTCGGGTCTGGTGACAGTCGACGTGGCACGCACATCTCCACAAGCGTTACTATTTGCGCCGTTCACGCCGTTCACTTGGTTCATGTACGCACTAACGGTAATGTTGCTTATCTTGGCCATGATGCTTCTGGACAAGAAAGGAGGCCGTAGACGACACATATCTCGCGGTGCGATGGCCATGTCGGGACAACTGGATGTTCCTGACGACGTACACATATCAATCTATATTTTGTACATCACGTTCGGTCTGTTCACGATGCTCGTACTCAGTGTGTATACGGCAGATCTCGCGTCATACCTGCTGAACCAAGTGGATCAACCAGCTACCAAGCTGAAAAGTTTAATCGATTCGAATACAGAGTTCTACGTCATGTCCGGTGCGGCTGAATTGCAGATGGAAATGGATCAAGGACCATTGACCGCCAATCTTAAAGGCGGGTACTCCATCATATCCGATCCGGAAACGTCTTTGAAACCGATAGTCGTCCCTTACATGGTTTCCAGAAAGATGGAGCTCGCGGAATGCGGTCCTCTACGCCTATCGTACGACGAGATGCCAACCATGCCTCTCGGAATAGCGCTCAGATCCGGATTCGCATTGAATTCACAGGTTCATAAGCGGTTGCGACAGAGAGTATTGTCGGGTAAGTTCCAGAACGAAATGAACGCTTGGATCCGTACTAAATACGAATGCGATAACGAGGAACGCGGGACGGTTCGGCCGTCCATACACGTAATGTGGCCCATATTCACGATCGCTTACGCCGGCATAGGGATCGCGATCAGCTCTCGATTATTCCCGTTCTTGTTCACCACGCTGATCCAACCACGCTACATCGAGTGGCAAGAAAGAAGACGTTCCGCACAGTAAGATGATCAGCCTCATCGCGAGCTTCGTGCTACTGACATTGGCTTCGATGGACGTATCGTGTCTTTGTAGAGAGGAGTTCATACTGGAATACGGGATATACAGTCCGGACGTAATTGCCTACACAGAGGCCCTCGCTCGCAAAGACTGGCCCAGATTCCGCGATCCGTTCAACATTCCGTCGCCGATAATCAGAGACGGAAGTATATTCCCCACAGAGTCGGGTTTCCACTGGTATGCGAATTTTCCGGGAAACACCGAAAAAATCACGTTTCAGTACGTCGTAGATGTGGTCGCGAACGGAACATCGGCCACGGCATCACTCCCAGGCGTATGTGGAGATACATGCCCAAGTTTCGGAGACGACACGTCCGCCACGAACGGATTTTCATTGGCTCCATCTATCGACGAGAATGGTCGGTTGCAGACTAGGTTCAGACTACCGAATTCTACGTCGACCGAATCGATGTTCTACACCGTCAGCAAGATCAAATCCAACACGCTCCGGATGGAAGTCGTTCTGAATACACCTACCGTTCCGGACGGAACGTTCCGGTTGTGGATAGACGGACTGTTGGTCAAAGAAGATCTGCGGATGACGTACCGATATTATGACGACATCTTCATTCGATCCATGACTCTCGCAAGTAGCGGAGATATTTCGATGAGAACATTCAAATACTGGGTGGGCGGATGCGACGTCCCTTATCAACACGTCCTCATCGAGGATGTCCTACCGGGAGTGGAAGTCGTAATATTGGATGACATAGCCCTCGAGGAGCCAGAGGACGTCGATTACGACGATGTGGATTACATCGAGCTTGAAAAATACGAGCCCGGGTTTGAATACGACGAATCCGTAGAGATATTCGAAGAGTGGGCCGAAAGAGGCGAGTGTTGTGATTTCGACGATTATATTGCGGGCGCCGTACTGTAAATGTCGACCGACGGGCAGACGTACAAGACGACGCTTCGCGAGTGGACCGGTGACAAGGGTGACGATGTAGTAGTCATTTTTTACAAGTCACAATGTCCTTATTGTCAGAAAGCGCTGGTGCATCTTGACACAAAAGATATGAAAGACAAACTTGTCAAGGTCGATGTCGATACCGACGAAACGTTCGCCGAATTCAAAGACTCCATGGAAGAAGTAACCGGATGTAAAACAGTACCGAAGGTCTTCGAAAACGGCGTTTTCATCGGAGACTCTGGCGCAACAATTACACATTTCTCATAATTTTTACTTTACTATGTGCGCCATTACCCCATACATAGCTTCAAGACAAAGAATGTGAATGAATTACAGAAGCTTCACATACGCCGCCCACAGCTCCCTGATGTTGGTGGTCACCTCACAGTACGTGCAGAAGTCATTATCATCATGGTCGATGGTGTCGATGTTGCCTTGAGACATCTTCAGTACTTCACTCTCATCGCGGTTGCAATACAATCTGAACAGGACATCAGCAACGGTAGCAAGTTCACCTAGCCCAGTCCTGCCGATGGGAGAATTTCTCATTCCGTCTTGAATAGTCCGAAGCTTGCGATGTGGAATGTGCTTCATTCCACTCGGGAGAATCTCGAAGACAGACCGCATGCAAGTTTCGTATTGCATGATCTCCACGACAGATGTGTAGTAGATGTTCTCTGTCGACGCCTCCTGCCTCTTGAGATTCCACATGAATACTTCGACCAATCCTCGCTCTTCTACGGTGAGTTCATCACCATAGACTAGTAAGGCTTCGCGAAGAAGCCACATCGCGACGTTGTTTCCGATGTGAGCAGATCGCAGATTGAACGTGTATGCAACGCTTGAAAGAGGTGCAAATTCATCTGCCATCATGGCTTCCAGAGCTTCCTCGTAGGTCCATATTTTGGCATCCGTATACATTCCGAAGTTGAAGAAGCGTTGGTTGATACGCAGTCCCCAAAAGTCAGGAGGGATAATATGCTCCTCGTACATATAGAACGAAAACACATCCATCTCTGCCTCTGCTCTTGCAAGCAGCTTCTCAGGAAGTGGAACGTAAACGTCGTCAGGAAGTGGTTTGAGTATAGCTTCCATGGCGAGCGAAATGTAGAGATGTTCGAAATGTAATGAAGATGTACCAACAGACCCAGGTTATATGTGATCATCTTCGCTACGATCATGAGGTTATGTGAGTATGTGAGATCACGAAAACGCGAAAACGCGAATCCAATAAAAATGAGTCGGTAACGATTGCATGGTCACATACACATAATCTGCAACCCAGATTATGTGATTTGAATACAGACGTATAAGACGACGCTTTGCGAGTGGACCGGGGTGACGATGCGGTTGTCATTTTTTACAAGTCACAATGTCCTTACTGTCAGAAAGCGTTGGCGCATCTGGACACAAAAGATATGAAAGACAAACTTATCAAGGTCAATGTCGATACCGACGGACAGACATACAAGAGTAATATACAAGATAACGCTTCGCAAATGGACTGGTGGACAAGATGTGGGTCCACATACCGAGCGATACAATTTGTCACAGCATTCGGCGACGCTCTGATACTGCGTTGTGACCGGTGGAGACAGTGCTGCCTTTGAACACGGATACCGCATTGATGTATTCGATATCAAGTCCGTGTGCCATTCCACCATGTGCATTAGTCGGCTTCTTTACTCGTGCTCCCAAAGCGTCCAAAGACGAACGAATATCACTTACTTCATTCTGTAATTCAGTCAGCCAGGCATCCGTTTGTTCACGATACTCTCGTTGCGTGGCACGACACTTGCGGGCTGCCAACTTGTTCCTGTTTTTTCGTGTGGTATCGGATTTCTTCTTCGTGTCCATGTTTGTTTTTTTGGAAGGAATGTAATCGGACTCATCGCCGTCCGTGTCGGGCTGTACTTCGGCGAAGCTCCTCTTTTTCCTCACCTTTTTCGTAGGAACCGTCTCTGCGATTTTGTTCGTCATCTGGTTTGGAGGATACATGAAATCAGATGATTCTTCTAATGGAGATTGTTCTCTTAAGAAATCCGACAAGTCGTCGACTGTGTACGATAAGTGCGATACATCGAACAGACGATGTATATCGTCGTCGTAACTGTTCGCGTCCGTCATGATGTTTTGTCGTCGACGCTGCGATACCTTGTTTCTTTAAGCTTCACCGTAAGTTGATTACAGAAGGTGAAAAAATACAACCGACAGAACGGAGATTGCAATTTTAGAGTTGCTGAGTCACAATTTTTCGAGTTTGACCGCGCGGATACCGTTACAACATCAGCCAATAGAGGCAGCTGCCGGTATTGAACACGTGTTCGCGTGTTCGCGTTTTCGCGTTTTCGTTTTCCTGTAGTACATTTTTCGAGAGTGGTGCTCATGTACTCCAGTGTATATATTGTCACCTGGCTGTAACATCAACAACATCTCACTTCAATCTCGCTTCCACATTCGATCACACTACACGCACCATGTTACCCGAATGGGATATGTCCGGACGAGTGTCCGCAGTAGTCGTCTCTTTGGGAGGTGACTTCTTCTACTTCGTGGGCCATGCCAATCGAGGAGTAGACCAGGTGGATGGAATCTACTGGAGATATGTGAAGGGACCAGTCCGCGAAGGCTGTGACGACGTCTATGTGATTTACACACGCCCCATCGAATCCGATGAAGCTCCCCACGACATCCCTTTTCCGCCTACCCGTCGCGTCGACGAAAACTCCGATGAAGATGAAAACTCGGACGATGAAAACTCCGATTTCGATGGAAACTCTGACGATGGTTCTGATGAAAACTCCGGTGAAGGTTCTGATGAAGACCCGATCGAAGACCCGATGGATCACATCGCTCGCAAGTGGAACATGCTCCGTGACCTACCCGTCTACGTTGCCAAGCGCAATACCACACGTACTGTTGCCGAATGGTGCCCTTTCGAGACCGAGTTCTACCACCCAAAATCCATCATCCAGATCCTCCTCAACCCCCCTTCGACCGGAACAAGGTATTCCATCTCCTACTCACCCGAACAGAGTGACAAGTCTATCTACATGGACCTGATGGCGGTCGCATGCAAGCTCCTGGTCATACCACGTATGATCATCGTGTGCGAAACCAAGGGAAACACTCATGGAGTCAGCTGCAAGATGAACGACATCGGAGCGGCCATCAAACTGGCCGTCGACCACTACCTTTCTCTGGAAGACCGTGTCGAGATGGTCGAGATGAAGGCGATGACGGGAGTAGCACGCGAATGGAGTAACGTCACAGCTTTCGACTTCATTCAGAAGTGCATTGTCGTTCCTGGAACGTACGAACCCGCTCTAAAGTGCGCTGCCGACACCATCGTACGTCTGGGGATCCGACCTGTGGTTTTTGTCGACGAAGGCGACAAGCTGGCGAAGGACTTCTTTCGAATGGACGCACCGAACCTGACCAAGGTCCAGAAGAGCATCAAGAGCCTGTACACCTCTGCAGTGGCTGTAAACTACGTGACAGCCACTCCCGGAACGATCCTCATGAGTCTGCAAGCCAATGGGTTCTTCGCCCGAGGATTTATCGCAGACTTCGAACGCATCAAGGCGAACGGGTATGAGATTGGCAACACGATCGGACAGCACCCCCGCGCCCGTGGCCTGACAGACAAGGACTTCGAGAAAAACTCTGGCTGGTCACACTCAGTCATCCGTGAAGTGATCGCGGAGATCTACGACCTGTCGCGTTCACCTTCCCCGGACGCTCCGAAGAACATCCTGGTCCAGGTGGTGATGAACCACTTGCACAATCCAAGCAAAAGCTTCAGCAACTACGATATGGCTCGCCAGCTGGTGCACGGAACTACACAGCCTGTCAGCGCTGGTTGGTGCCCCAACGCGTTCGGTGTCGTCGTCTCTGGCGACTACGTCTTCGCGGCATTCTCCGAGCTGGCTGGAATACCCGAAACCGTAAAAGGTACGGGTCTTCGAACCGCTTCCAATACATTCATCTGATGTATTGTCATTGAATTAATCTTGTATGATGCATAGGTAAATTCCTTCAGAGTGAGAGGTAAATTCCTTCAGAGTGAGACACTTAATCAACACTTTTTCCTGTAGGATGGAAGGGCTTTCAAAAGTTCGCCAAGTCGGGTGGAAAGACTGCTCTGGACAACGCGATGGAGTTCATCGGGAAGTTCGACAACGCTCATCTACGTCCCGTCTTCTGGTTTGGATACGAGCCGATGATCCGATCCTTCAGCTCCCGCTTTGCCGATCGTGTACTCGGGTACCTTTTCCTCCACCTCAAGAAGGCGAAGGATGTTGGGGACAACACGCAAGCGGCCCATCGCTTCAATGGAGACGGTATGCGAGCGCAACTTCTCGAGAATGGTCTTCACGCGGGAACATTGGTGGCGACGGACGACGACTACAACACGATGGCCAACTATCACCCGTACATGCGAACGATCATGGAGACGATTTCCAACGACTACTGCAACCTGGATCACGTATTCACTGGAGGAGAGAACAACGTACTGGCAAGGATCCACGCTCCGATGAAATTTGCGGCCCGTGGCTTCGCATCGGCGAAGATGATCCGACAGACTGGCGACCCTATGCGCGCAGTGAAGGTGTCCGCTCGTGGTCCCGAACGTGGGACGACAATTCTCGAGGCAGAAGGCTTCCAGGCGACAGCTAGGGCTGAGTCTAGCAAGATCCGGAACGCTGCTCGTCGTGCTCGTGAGGAGGATGGAGATGCGAACCCGCGCCCTGCTGTACAGCCTCGAGTCGGTGACGGTGTCGACAACAACTTCAGGATCAGTACGATCGATGTTCCGAACGGGGTAGGTCCTCAGGCTCGCTTGATCCAGCTCGTCAAGGACATGACCGATGGCAGGACAGACGTGGATGTGACACTCGACGAAATGCGTTCGTATAGCCCTGAGCTCTCCCAGCTTGTCGACGAACAGAACCAGAACGTCCTCAAGAGAGTAGTACACAAAGGCTACCTCTCACGCGTCAGCAAGGCTACGTATCGGTTGTCCACCCGTGCATGAGTGAATGTCATTTGCAGTCTGTACTTTGTTCCCAAGTACTATGTATCTCACCATATATGTTTAATACGTATTTTGTAACTTCCCAATTGTAATAAATATCGCGACAGAATCAACCAACCAATTTCACACAAACTTAATAATATGAACCTTTCAATAGATTTGTTCACTGGTATAGGAGGTTTTGCGTTGGCTTTTCAGAAAGCATTCACACCTGTTGTATACTGCGAAATATATACACCCCATTGTTCCCATTTGCGGTCTCTCATGACAAGAGGACTCTTACCAACCGGTAAAATTGTTCACGATGTCAATAACGTAGACCGGGTGGTACAAAGTGTACCGTCCAGAGGAATATCTATGATTACTGCAGGTTTCCCGTGCACTGGTTTCAGTCGAAGCGGGAATAGAAAAGGGTTTGACAACTCCGGTAGCACTCTTTTTTTCAAGGTCATTGAAATTGTCGAAAGATTGAAGCCAGCCATGGTGATGTTGGAAAATTCTGGTGACCTTGTCAAGCATGATGGTGGTAGTTCTTTACAGATAATAACAGATGCATTTACAGCCCTACAATACGACTATAAATGGACCACTGTCAAGGCATTCGAAGTGGGATCGCCACAAGTAAGATCCCGATGGTATTGTCTATGCAAGCGACACGATTATGACATAAAATCATCTCCGGAAGTCGTCGTAGATACAACACATTGGACATCCCGTACACCACCCATTGCAACTTGCAAATCATCTTTGTTCAAAGAACGATACTTTGGCCTCGGAAACGCAGTGGTACCTTCGGTAGTACAGTACGCTTACATGGAATTGCGATCGCGGTACACACAAAAACCCTTCGATCTCCAAAAGGCTGTTGTCGCCGATAAAGTCATCCTTATGTCCCACGATAACTTTTCAGAAAACGTTCGGAATGGGAAAGGAGCTTCATTGTCACCAGTATACCAGTTTCCTTCACCAAGAGCACAAATGTGTCGCAGAGGTTATACGCTGACGAAAAGGGCTATGAGCGACCTTCCAACGCTGGCATTATACGTCACATCTATAGGCGACCAATTGTTCCCAATAACAACAAAACAAGATCATGTAAACATAGAGTTCGTGGAATGGTTAATGGGATACCCAACAGGCTGGACGTCATCGGAACGGAAGGAATGATACCCGAGCGAGTGAACAACCTGAAGAGGAAGATCCATATTTTGTCAGAACAATCCAGGGGCTGCCAGGCGTGGTGAAGCGCACGTGAGATCATTTAACTGTTTACAACGAAACCATGCAGACTTTCGAGGCGTACTACACGTGGTACCTCCATCTGAAAATGTCAAATCCAACTTTTCCGACAAGACATTACATGAACGTCTCCACATGATATGGCGATCCGACTACCTTGGTGACTCCACGTAAACCAAGTGCAAACCCACCAATACCTGTGAACAGATCTAAGCATCTGACAGGCTCCATTATCTAGTAGGTGGTACTGGTCATGGGGCAAGCTACCACACCGCGGTGTTTATCAACAATGGAGACGGGCTTTGGGTGTCGTTTAGGAACCGTGTACAGAGATGATTGCGCGCAGTACGTTTGAACACGTACTCTATATCACAGGCTTGTATGATCTGCTACGTAGCCCATCATGTACTCCACAAACCGAGGGTTTGGACGATACTGTAAATTTCTGACTTCTTGACAATCTCCATTGATTTTCGACACAAATCTCAACACAGTTGCCAAATCCCAGTGAGTTCGATATGTCATCACATGTGAAGGCGAGTTGGCGGACGTTCTAGGCGTGGGCAAATGCATAGTTAATATAGTATCTGAGCGTTTCTTAGAACTTTGTCGTCTTTTGTCTTCTGTGTTTGTATCATGAATTCGCTGATAATGTAACGAATCTATAGTATACATCACGTTGTGACAATTTTTGGCTGCTGTAAAATCAAGTTTGTACATGTCCATGGTCTCTGTCATGTATCCATGATTACTAGCATTTTTCACTCTTTGTATAGATTGAGCTTGAGTAAAAACTAGATAATTGTCGTTCCATAGCTCATCTACATTCTTAATCCGAAACCCAGAAAACAATCTACAGAATGCAAGGCGTGCAGCCAAAGGGACGATAGCGTTCCCCAACATTTGACAACGTTTTAGACCGTCCTTATTCAAAGACAACAAACTTGGTGGATCAATAAATATACTTTTGATTCCAGGTACATTCACACTTTTCAACACGTGTCGTGATGCTAACCCGTACCATCTACGACGCATGTGCGGAGCTCCTACTTCGGACGCTGAACAGATCGTCCATGACATGGTATAACCAAGTCTACTCAGATGCGATGTCATTACAGTGAAATCGTCAACATGTTTAGAAGATACTATGGCCGCGACGTTTTCAAAAAGCACCAGTGATGGCATAATACGTCCAATGACAAGCATGGTATCGTGAAACAAATTACTCTGAGCGTTCTGTAAACCTTGTTGCTTACCGGCCAAAGAGAAGCCTACACATGGAAAGCCTGCAGTCATGATGTCTACGCGTTTTTTGCCTATTATCGTACAAATCTGTTTGATATTACGGACATCTTACACTACGGGGGCTAGGGGTATGATTCTTGGCTTTTCTGGCGATTTTCACACGGAAACTGATGGTCCTATATATCGAGCATACGTGTAATGTAAGTCTGAAAGCTTAGTTTTCCTTACCGTTCGTGTAAACTGAATGCTTACGTCTGTGGATCTATTCAGTGGCATAGGTGGCTTCGCAAAAGCTCTCATCGGTATTGCTCGTCCGCTATTGTACTGTGATATCTCGCCAAAAGCGCGTTCTGTCTTGAAGTCATGCATGACAAACGGTCTCTTACCGTCCGCTCCCGTTGTTGACGACATCCACGACTTGGTACATATCCAAGACATAGTTAACTACAGAAGTGTGGACTTAGTTTGTGCCGGATTTCCGTGTGTGGGTTTTTCAACTCTAGGCAATAGCTGTGGATTAAAGAATGGTCCATCCTCATTATTTTACAAGTTATTGGATGCGATTGACATGATCTCGCCAAAGATGGTCATGTTCGAAAATGTAACGAACGTATTACATCCCTCGCACCGTCAGGATTTCGAAATTATCGTACAAAACATGTTGGACAGGGGCTACAGCATGCGGTGGACAGTAGTGTCACCTACGCTATTCGACGTACCACATTTACGGAAGCGGTGGTTTTGTTTAGCGGTAAAAAATGCAGAGATGAATAGTGATATCCAATTACCTTTTTTCAATAGCACGTACGATACGTGTCCACCGTCGCTTACATGCATCGACACACAACATCTCTTGTCCCAGCACAGAATCGGCTTGCTTGGTAATGCAATCGTACCCATATGTGCAAGGTTGGCTTTTGTCAGATTGTTCTCTGGTTTTCAGAAAGACAATATCTGCTGCGGAAAACTCCGCTTCGTGCACAAATTTGGTGACTTGTGCGACGCGTACGCGACGCATGGAGGAGTGGCAAAGATCGGAAGTAAGATGTACATCACTAGCATTGGTCATGTTGCTAGTTTCAAGCAAGTTGCAAAGACTATTCGCGTATGCCCATCTAATTACAAACCGGAAAGAGTACGAACACGTGTCAAGTCTCTGAATAATCACTCTCCGTACGTAGTGAATGTACTCCATAGACAACATTTTCCCACTCCACGTGTTTCGGGAAATAGTAAGTCGCACAAACTGACGGATCGTACGCTATGTGACCTAGTAACCTTTGTCATGTATGTGACAGGTTACACGTGTACGCAAGAAACCGTCGCATGCCAGCAGACGAACGAATCATCGTTTATCAATGCAGAGTTTGTAGAGTATCTCATGGGATACGAAACTGGATATACATGCAGCACTACTTGATTACATCAAAGGGTCAGTCAGTGGTTATTGAACCAATATACAGCATATAAAAGAAGCACTTACACACACAACATTTCAAACGATCGTTGGAATGGTTATTCGATACACTGTTCAGGTCTTGGTCATGAGCGCCCATAGTCGTCCACACTCGACCATTTTGTCCTTGTGCGACATCTCAGGATTTGAGATCACCAGGGCAGGAATGGTCTTCTGAACATGCAACTGGTACGCCGTCAGGGGCTTTGCCACTTTCTCTTCATTCGACTTTTTCCCCTTGGCTTTCTTGATCTCCTTGGCACCCTTGGTCCCCTTGACCTTCTTGATCTCCTTGGCCCCCTTGACCTTCTTAAGACTGGACTTGACTTGACCGACGGTATTTGCACTCTTTTTCTGAATACCGTCGCCTTTCTTCTTGATACCGTCGACAGCCTTCTTTTGGACACCGTCCTTCAGCTGACGAGCATGGATTGTCTTTCTTATCGACTTCAGGTCCTGAATGTCATCAGTCTTCTGTTGCTTATCGATCAGAGCGCTGACCGATGCTGAGACTTCTGTCGCGACCGCATCGTCCACTGGAACCGGAACTGGTGCGATGACTGCATCGGCTTCTTTGAAAGTCGTTACAATCGACAGTATGTTCCCATCGGAATCACGTGTGGTAGTGGTTTTCATCGCGAACGATAAGATGCGTAGGCAGAAGAGAGATAATGTTGCTCTGTATTGTACCACTGATTATATAACCATTGATACGACGTATGTTTTTAGTGTAGCAAATGCTGAAACGCGAAAAAGCGAAAAAGCGAAAACAGTAATGTGTCGACACACAAAGTCACAAGTCATTTTGCACGCGAAACCTCGAGAATGTGGCGCATGAAACTTGGAGACAGTCGTGTGCAATGTTGTGCGGCGACTGTATATATGTCATACTGGTACACCATACTCAACAGATATATCAACATCATGACTCCTATCGAAGAAGAACTCATGGTGGATATGCTGCTGAAGAATCAAGCTGGTTCATCCTCGGGAGTCCAGCAACTCAAGGACGATACACTGAAGGATATTCGTGACACAATTCGAAAGCATCACGAAGATGTTAAATTTCAAGCGCATATTCATGAAGTCGTGAAGGCTATCAAGGCTATCAATCCAGATGTCAATGTTGATGAACTGACGTCGGAAGTAGCCATGTCTGTATACAATGCGGAAGAAGTGATAGTATCTGGGACGGAGTGAGTAATGACATTGTACGTGAACGACTTTTTCGTGTACTTCCGATATTCATGTCTGCATTAATCACTTGACTTTGTAAAACCGTAGAGTTCTCAACAGGGACAGGAACGCAGCGATCCACATTTACAAGGCCGGAAAAGAAGAATATCTTGCAAATGTTGCTTTAGCTGTTGCCGACCAACATCAATGATAGTTCGCCTGTAGTGTCGGACCAGTATGACAGATGACTCTGTTCAGTTTTGGGTTAACACTGGTGTATCAATGTTTGTGAATCATGAATCTCTTTGTACGCTATTCATCCGAAAGGTGGTCGGTCATTTACATACGGTTTCTGATATATTTCAGGTACGCTTTTTTTAGACACACAGAAGTAAGTGTTTACAATACCGTCCTAATCCAGTTTTTGTGGAATATATGATGGGATACATGGCGGATCATACGGAAGAAGATATGTCAACGTATATTACACAGACTTGTTGATGGGATACACTCTGTTTCACTAAGAATGGGACACTCTCAAGCAGGTCCAAACATTCTAGTGTCCTTATGCATGGGCTTTGACGCTTTGCCCTTAGGAGAGACCCGTTTCTTGCTGACCCTAAGTATATCGATGGTCTTCTTTGTCCCTGGAAGGACACTTCCTCTCTCCAAACATGACGGTCGTGTTCCTGCTCCACACTTCCTGATGATTTCCGCAGATTGCTTGTCCCGGTTCCGAAGCCCAAAGTTCTCACATGCGGTGTTGCTGCACCGTTTGAGACCCCGAACTGAGTGTCCCATTATTAGTGAAACAGAGTGTAAATAAAGTAAATCTACAATTTACACAAGCCTTCCGATATTCAACGTTTACAATACCTATTGTAGTTCATCAAAGTGTCTCTTCCGAACTCTCATACAATCAGGGTTGATCGTCACTTTTTGCCACCATCTCCAGATACACTTCGCAGGATTGCGGAACTCCATGAAAGCTTGGAAATGATCTTCGATTTCGTCACATGCAAGCATGACTTAGTCGTCGCCGTCGGATTCGTCCTTGAGTGTTGGTGATGCAATCATTTACAAACGGTTTCTGATATATTGCAAGATACTGTAAATGTACAGGATACAGCAACACAGGACATCAACACAAACGGAAGAAGCCCGACTGTGCATCACAATCGTGACAGTTGGTGATCTTCTGGATGGTGTCCAGCTTGCCCAGACAGTGGGAGCACAAGATGTGTCCACAGGTCCGGGCAATAGGAGCATTGGAACCTTCGTTGTAGACCTTGTCACAGATCTGGCAGTTGTCCAGACAGCCCGCAAAGTTCTTCACGAGTTTCGCTGGAGGTGGTGGTAGTGCTTGCACTTTTGCCAGCAAATTACTCGGGTGGTCTTCTCCTTCCGCGATATATTCTCCGACAGGAATATTCACGATGGCATTGGGCTCTATCTCTTGACGTAGAAGGTGGATGGCCATTTTGCGTAGACCCGAAAGGATCTCATCTTGCTCACATATGTAGTCAAAGATGCGACTACAGTCTTCACAGTCAGTATGAGCACTACACTTCTTGACACCGAGTGTAGACATGCTGATGAGGTATACGTGGAAACTGGAGAACTTGCAAGCTTGGATACTTACATCATCTGCTCCGGTCGCAATATATACCTGTGTTGCATGCTTGTGGACATTGACAGAACGACATGGACCGTGAAAGCTCAAAATCACGAGAACGCGAAAACACGAGTCCATGAGTCATTGAGTGTGACGAGAGTCATCTTTTCGTGTTTTCGTGTTGTCGTGTTTTCGTGTTTTCGTGTTCTGCTACAGTTGAGAATTTAACATGTATAGCTCTGAGGGATACATATATTGACGTAGTCTGTGTGGAAGCGTTACTTCTTCGTTACTCGCAACCATGCAGGTCGAAAACAGAGTGCATGCACCAGCTGGCATACGTGTAGCCTATACTGAAGCGCTTACCCAATCGATCCGTCCGCAACAGCTTTCCAGAGTCCTCAACAATGCCACTCTCAACACTCGCCTTCGTCTACGAGCTGCAGGAGTTCCAGGTATCACCGTTCCTCCAGCTGCGAACATGATGAAGAAGATCCTGGAAGTAAACAGTTTCATCTTTTTAAAAGTGAATGAAGCGCGTACCAAACGGATTCTCAAAACCAACGGTATGGGACGGACCACACTTCCTGCATATTTGTCAGAAGAACCCCTCGCCGTCACAAGGGCTCACACGCACCGACCCACTTTCAAAGGGATCGATGCCAAGACCGAGATTTGGTTCCACTTCATGCAACTGTACGACCTACTCGCATTGAGCGACCGTCTGAACTCCGTCACAGAAGGGATGAAGCCTCAGACGCTGTACACTGACGCTCCCAAGAAGCTGAACAGACAGGTCCTCGGAGCAGTGTGGATGAACACTTTCAAGGCACCCGACGAGTTCTACGACACGTGGAAGAGGACGTACACAACGACTAAAAACCTCATGAATCGTCAGCTGCACGCTCGACAGGTCGTCCACGAATACCCAGAAGGTTCTATGAGCGGTCTATTCGACTTCGTGAAGACTCTTCACGATGCGCGAACCGTCCGGATCGACGCGATGGCTGCTCCTACTGCTCCTACACGCAAAGAACTGATTGCAGCTCGGAAGCAGAAGTCGGCGTCTGCGTACAAGATCAAGCTTCCAGAAGGTTCACCACCGACAGTGACGATCACCCTGCAAGTCACCACTGACGAATCTGATGTTCCGGTCGACGTGAATGTGGAGGTCGAAAACATGACCCTGAAGTACATCGAACCAGTCGTCAGGACCGAGTTTGATTACCCTCGAGGTAGTAAAGATATCCGGGAACCTACACTTTTCGTCTTCATGACGGACAGCGAATCCAGTACAAACGTCATCAATACTGCCGCTTTCATGACCATCAACCAGGACGGACGTGCGAAGCTGACACGCGAAGGGCTGAAGATGGCACCTCTCATGGAAGCATGGACTTCGGATCCTTCGGCTATGATGGCGATATTGGGTCGGTACACTGGGTTCTGTATCGACTGTGGAAGTCAGCTCACGACCACCGCATCCCTCGCTGTAGGGTACGGACCCAAGTGCCTCTCACGCGTCGTGGGCCAACGCAACGCGCGCGCGGTCTATGCTGTGGACAGAGACGTGGAAAGGGTCCGTGTCAGACGTCGCATCGAAGATGGAGCTATACTGGGTGAAGTTACTATCGGTGTCAAGCTGGCAGCACACAACGGAGACGTCTTCCAAATCTCCAGGGCGTTCATCGACAGCTGCGCCGGGATTGAAATCGATGATGATATCTACGTGATCATTCCAGAAGCTACACACGAAGTCATGACGACTCTGGCCGACATTCATCGTGACAACAACTACGCAACCATCACGCGCCTACCAAGCTGCAGAGTTCCACTTCTTCTGACAGTATCGGACCAGCTAGGATGCAGACGGGTCTCGAGGCTCCTAACCATGACGGTCGTACTCCACCTGGATAATCTGGCTGATGCCAATCTGGTCGAAACAGTGAAGATGCTGAAGGATAATGTAGCTTAATGTCTCTGAGCGTATTCGAATGATCACAACGAACCTAGACACGCTGTGACAACAGTCAATGTTAATAACGGTACCCATTTGGTCACATTCGTCAACGTATTTGACCCCCCGTCGAAAAAGTTGTCATATTGCTTGTGTATCTGTAATTTCGAGCGTTTAAAAGATAACAATCGGTCTTCAAAATATTCCTTGCTATCGCCAAACTTATCGACTACGACACCATCGTCTACAGAAGCCAATGATTCTATTAAAATCTCCATCCATTCTATCGCCTCGTCCAAATTCTGCCTACACATTTTTAGATTATTAAAGTTGTCTTTGTTATTCATGTATTTTGTTTTGAACGTCTGGAAATTGTTGTACGCCGACAATGCTTGAGTTTTCGCATTCTGAGCTCTTTCCACAACGTTCGCATTGTCGTAGTCGAATATCTCAGGTTCGTTCACGTCGAACGAATCGTCGATTCTATCATAACGCATACGCTCGGTCAACACGTGATCTTCCGATTGTTCAAGACGTCTATCGAAACGTTTCGGGTCTATCGCGAATCCTGTACTGCTCTTCGGTCCGATGGCACGCATAGGCATGTTAGCATGTTCCCGCGCCTTTCTTGCTCTTGATACGGCTCACTGTAATACAATGTGGTAACAAGATCACTCGCTTTTCGCGGCGTGTCTCTAAACGTGGACCTGTCTTTTGACGGTTTGTAACTCTTCGGCCTGAATATACCTTCCTTGTCGACTACAAAGTTTTCAGATGTATCACGAACAATTTCGTCGAATACTTCATCCGAAAGGTGGTCGGTCATTTACATACGGTTTCTGATATATTTCAGGTACGCTTTTTTTAGACACACAGAAATATAGTAAATCTACAATCTACACAAGCCTTCCGATATTCAACGTTTACAATACCTATTGCAGTTCATCAAAGTGTCTCTTCCGAACTCTCATACAAATCTTGTAATCAGGGTGGATCGTCACTTTTTGCCACCATCTCCAAATACACTTCGCAGGATTGCGGAACTCCATGAAAGCTTGGAAATGAGCTTCGAATTCGTCACATGCAAGCATGACGTAGTCGTCGCCGTCGGATTCGTCCACAGATTTGTACGGGTTTGTCAGTCTGTACTTGCGTAGAATGTCGACACACGCGGAGGCGTTCAGTAGGTTCACTCCATTGGAGATACAACATTTGGATCCCAGCTCCGTATCATCTCCGTACATTTGCGCGATGTACCTGGGCCCTCGAATAGATATGCTGTACATGGCCATCATCATCCGCAAGTACACTTCCTGACGTACAAATGTCTTGGCGAGCTCTCCGACTTTGTAGAAAGCGTATAAGTGGTCTTCACTCGTCATCTTCTTTGTCATTCCACATGACTGCAGGAGTTCGAGATGGCTCCGTACAAAAGTGGACAAAGATTCCGTTCCGATCCGGGTGAAGTCGTCGTTACCTCTACCACACCACCATCGTTTCGAGTGTTGAATACCAGGGACAAAGTTTTCGAAACAGCGTTCTTTGTGCACTCTGGTCAGTAAATTCCGTCTAGTTAAAAGACGAAGGCTTTCGATACCAGTCTCGTAAGCAGCGCAATCCAGTAGAGGATACATGGTGAATGATTGATTGTGCAATATTTAATATTGGCCAAAACGAGCATACAGTACTGTAAGTATACTTTTTGCTACACAGATTCGAAAACGCGAGCGGTGTCCCATCGTATGTTTTCGCGTTTTCGCGTTTTAGCGTTTTAGCGTTTTCGCGTTCACTACATTTTCGCGTTCTCGTGTCCGTGCTGATATCACTCGATGGTTTCCAAAAGTATATATTGCATCACACGGGCGGACATTCGATAACCATAGACTCTCTTCTCCTTACGCTTTCAATATACACTTCAAGTCCTCATCAAGAAATGTTGGACATCAAGAACATCCTCATAGAATCCCTCACCGTCCTCAACTTGGACCGGACAATCCACACACCAAAAAGAATCGTCATTCACTTGGCGGACGCTCGCCACTTGGACGCGCTTCAGGCTTCGGTGAACATTGCACTCGATAGCATCAATCAACACCAAGGAAGTGGCTTCAAGTTTTCTTCGTATGAAGAATCGTCAAGTACGTCAGAAGGAGTCTGGACGGAAATAGGAGACCCCCGTTCGCCTCGCTTGGCCGGATGCGAATGGGAGTTGGGCAGCGCGACAAGTAGATCCATCAGCATTCGTCCACGTGCAATGATTAGACGGCTTGATGATGACCTCGATGAAGGAGTATGGTCTGTACTGGGATGACACGTAATCTTTGTAAACCAACAATCTCCTCTCTCTCTCTGCTTTCTCGAGACGGAAATAAGATCCGGAACAGAACGACACAATCTGTAACCCTTGCGTGAAACCAGGTACATTGTAAATGGAAGAACCATCGGAATATTTTTGGTTATCGTGAATCATCACCGAGGCGTCAGGAAGATCTGTGTCCAGAAATATACTGGACCATATGCCACTCCGATGTCACATTCGTACCACCCGAGCCCTACTGTCGTCAATGGTCCCGTCAGGATGTTTTCCAAGTGTGGAGGCGACTTCTCCCACTGTTTTACGGCCACCGATCCTCCTTCTGGACCATCAGCGACAACGGTATTCCAAAGTATGTTCTCGGCATAACGTGACCAACCGCCCACCCCCACAGCCGCATCTACCTTTGCGCGCACGTCTCCATGATCTAGGAGAGAAGATCCGCTGGCTCTACGCTGCGAAGCTGCTTCGCACAGTGTGCGGCTCCACAACCATGCCTGTTCTGAAAGGGAGTTGTCGCACGCTAGACGGTTCAGTCCCTTGGTCGCACGCAAGACATTGGTTGCTTCAACCGCCTGTGCTATCTGAGGGCGGTTGCAGAATGTTAATGCAAGGGCTTCGGGGGCGACGACCTGTACTGGTACTGGTACTGGTGCTGGCGCTGGTGTTGGTGCTGGCGCTTCAGGGACGACCGCACACCCTTTGCTGCGACAGGCAAGGACAGTGAAACCCCGACGATACGTCGCCCGGCCAGCCTCTGCCTCCTTCAGGTAGCATCTTCTTCGATACGAAACAGCAGAAGCACAAGACACAGACGCCTCACATTTGGCCATGCATGCATCGTCGCCGAGGTTTTCGAAACGGGTCAAGTTCGGGCCACGGACGTCCCTGTTACGGGATACGGTGTAGTCGCACAATCCCTGTGCACCACTCGCGGAAAGCATGAGCGCAACGAATATGGTGAACATGTGTTTCGTTTCTACACCAGCGCTCAGTAAAAGTGTATTTTTGTTGGACAGACCGTATATATTTAATTTAAAAATATGTATTTGTATATACTCACCTATGCCTGAGACGAAGACAAAGACAAAGACGAAGACGATGACGATGACGAAGAAACCTGCTGCGAAGAAACCTGCTGCGAAGAAACCAGTTGCGAAGAAACCAGTTGCGAAGAAACCAGTTGTGAAAAAAACGGTGCTAAAAGGAGGAGGGTACAACCAAGCGAGACCTGCGTACGTAGATCCGGCATCGAAGCAGAAATATCAAACGTGGCTTGCTAAACATACAGATTACGAAACAAATTCGGCAAAATACATAAAAGAATATGCGTTTTGGGCCCCTATGGAGTATCTGAATATGCCTCTGACGACGATCACGTTGAGGACGAGGGCGAACGCGCGAAATTTAGTAAACGCTGAAGAAATGTACCAGTGTGTCAAAGCCTTGGGTGGTCCTGAATGGTTGGCGCGATATATGTACATCCAGGAAATGGACACTTACACCATCATAAATCTGAAGCATGCGTGGATTTCACGCGACTATTTTGTATCGATTGGGGAATCCGCCGAAAATGCGGAATTTGCGTATGAGACGTACATGTCCAGAGCGGCGGCAAGTGAGATTGGTGCTGCAAACATAAATGTTTATGACTTCATCGGCGCGCTACAGCAGCACTTACAAAAATAAATTACAATCCAGCACACAGACAATCGTTTCGGGGTACGTCAGCTTGTGTCCTCCTTGTGCCCCAATCATGTCATACCTTAGATAATGGAACATGTAACTGTGATCGCTATCAAAGTTATCACTTGAGCGTACCAATTCCAACCACCCCCCGTTGTTGTAGCAGAAATAGAAACATCTGTAGTTTCTGTGTCGCTCTGTTCAATCGAGTCATTCATATCGTATTCGTATAGATCGGTGCGAAATAAGCCAGCTGGAACGGTAAAATTTTCATCAGTGTAGGGTACATATGAATCCACGGTAGATTCTGCCAATTTCGACAGTGTGTTGTCACTTCCTCCCATACCTTCGTATTTGGCTATTTTTGGTATACTAGAGTGCACCTTCCGTTGTAAAAGGGGTTGTTCTATCAAGGCCTCGTACAACGAGATCATTTGAGACCTCTCGCACGCGAATTCTATGACGTCCATATATGGAATAAACTTTCCAGAATTGATGATAGCATCCATCAAGATACGTCCTTGTATTTTGAAGCACAGCGACGGTTCCAAAAGATCAGTAGAACGTAGGTCTGGACGCAAACCCTCTGAGCACTTCAGGAAGATAGCAAACATCACCAACATGAACAACGATGTGCTCAGATTCGGAGGAAAGGTTTCGATCATGTCCATAAGATCGTTTGGACCGTCGAAAACCGGAGATATGAGAGACGCGGTATGGAAATCCAGAAATGGTATGGCGTCATTCAAATCAAAGCCTATGCTTTGCACGACATCAACGACGGTTGTCACCGTGAAACCCATCATGTCCATCAACCAACCGAGTTTCCAATCAGTCAACGTTAGAACTTTGTTGGTCTCGGAAAATTCAACAATCATCTTCGATGGGCTCTCTGAGATGCGAGCGATGGTGCGAATGTCGTCGATATGATCGAGTAAAAAAGCACTACCAAAAGTGAGCCGACCGTAATCTATCATGATGAATCTAGGTTCCGGATCAGAAACAATCATAACGTTACGTCTATGAAGATCGTTGTGGGTGAGTCCATACGTATTGCCAGCCACGGCGATACGTATGGTGAATTCGTGTATAGCTTTCATTACCTCATGGAGACGTATGCCAGATGCCTCGTGTAGTGTGCTACCATCTATCATTGCCATCGACATAGCCAAATGATCGCCTTGTCCATACTTCTTGATCTTCACCTCTTTTCGTTTGTTAGCCAGACGACAAAAATTGCAACCGTACAACTCGACTGTCCACGAATGTGATGGATCGATATAACTCATGAAGTGCGTGTTGATCAAGTCTGTAATTACGTTATCCACGGTAGCTTCTTCGACCGGTTTCTTCCATGTCGGTAACACGGCCACTTTCAAAAATACGGGGCCTTGCTTACAGTCGATAGGTATTGAGGAGATCATTGCATTCTTTGATACATTCGTCACCGGAATTCTCGTACGATGGGTCAAATAATTCGTGTCCAACTCTATCATGTCTGGTGAGAGGACTATACAAATTGATATTTTAAAAAATGATGCATGTGTCACGATGCTCCGCTTACACGTGCATAGTCAATCTGATCGCACCCATCGACATGTACGGGGGACTATCGTCTTTCAACTTGAATTGAAAGCGGAAGCGTTCGTAAGGAATATCGCCATGTACAGATAGTGTAGAGTGGGGCAAGCTACGGACAAATTCACGACTATACATTTGATCACCCTCGGTTCCTCTCACCCTATTGGTAGACGACGGAGGTCTGGTTTCAGCACCAAACCTTGCGATAGTTGTTCTAGATGCTTCATCCTCGCCATTCCATGCCTCAACTGCAAGAGATTCTATACTCTCATGGGATTGCCCCGTGTGATAAGACGCCCAGAATTCTATCAGCTTCAATGTCACCGGAGCAGGAGCTTTCAAAGTGAAATAAGGAGACCTATCATTGGCGGGGGCATTGCTATGATAATACCTGAATTGCGACGTGCCCGGAATAGCAAAACTACCCGCGATTCCACGTCCGTCGTGGACCGGTGGAGAAGGTTTATCAAGAACTTCGTATCCCGGTGGCATGGGGTCACCGGCGCCTAGTGTCTCTATCACCGGTGCAAACTTCAGTTCTCTACAGTTGTTACCATCAACTCCACATACGGTGAATTTACTGTTCGCATCGTCGAACTTGAACCTGTTGACTTTTATGTCGCCGACGCTTATGCGATTATCCACGCGCGCTATCTCCTCTATGAGCTGATCACCCGTTTGTTTGACTTTAACGTCCATAGCGCCGATCGTCTCGTTCATGGATGCGTTGGTAATGTTCTGTTCTTCTTTGAAAGTTGTGAGCGCGGTCATGACTGTATGCGTGGATTTAGATAAACCATCTAACAATTCAGCAGATTTCTGTAAGGTTTCTTTGGAAACGACATCGTATTGTTCGAGAGAAACGAGACGTTCGTTCACTTCTGTCTTCAGGGATTCGAGTGTTGACTTATATGCGGTAAGTGTTTCAAGAGTTTTTATATCGGCTTCGTCTGTCGACTTTTTCAATGTGGCAATTTCGCTATCCAACTTCGACGTGAGGTCAGAAAGACCTGAACTCAATTCCTGATGCTTTGAGGTGATTGAAATCTTGTTTTCTTTGGTGACTTCGTCTACTTTACGAATCCACCAGACAAGCCCTCCCGATGCGGCGACCATCATAAGTAGTAACATCACCAGAGCGATCACCGTCGTATCGCTCATTACTTTACAACAGCGTCCTAAAAAGAACTTATTGATGCAATTGTCCAACCCGTCATGCTGTACTTGATGAGTCATGCAATTGTCCAACCCGTCATGCTGTACTTGATGAGATGTAATCATTTTTGCGAATCGTTGACTCTTGACTCTTCAACTCCTTCTTGTCGCTTTCGAACCGAGACAATTATAATGTAGAGTTCATCAGGGAGTGTGGAGAAGGAACACGACCGTCATGTTTGGAGAGAGAAAGTGTCTTTGAACAGACAAAGAAGGTCATCTTTGCTTGGCCTACAAGACGGGTCTCTCCTAAGGGCATAAGCAAAAGCCCATGTACTTGGACCGAGAACGCGGAGCGCAGAGCGCGTGCCAAAGGCACACAACTCACTAGGGTGTCCCATTCTTGATGAAACAGAGTATACTTAAAGGGTGAATACATTTTCCAGATGTGTTGATATAAAATGGTGACGACTGTTGACAAAATATTCAGTTACAACGACGATGAATCATACCGTTATCCAGTTGTTGATAATTTACAAATGGTGCTTGAGAAATTAGATGCCGATATCGCAAAACTCCGCTTTGAGACAATGGATGGCGTTGCTGTGTCCATACCGATCAATATGACAGTTATCCGTGCAGGAACTATCGTACCGGCTGCTCGCATCAGAGACGATTATTTCTTGATCACATGGTTTGGAAATTATCATGTCCTTCAAGATGGTGTAGCTGTTGTCAAGCTGTCTAATCAACGTTCACAGATCATCCAGACAATGTAAATACTCGAGGACTTGCGACGAACGTCGTTGTAAACACGAAAACTCAAGAACTCGAAAACTCAAGAACTCGAAAAATAGCGATGATTCCTGAAATACGTCTGGTTTCCAAAAGTATATATAGCAGCACACAAGTGATCAAAACTACATCACTTCAGCTTCCACATCTTCTCTTCAATCAGACACCAACACGCATAAATGGCTTCTCTCATGGAATACATCATCGCTCAGGAGGCAGCACTCGACGCTGGTCTAGAGTCACCCAAGTCAGACACTGGACGAAAGTCCGATATGTACTCGATGGAGAGGTCTTCTGAGCTGCTGATTTCGGCTGTCAATGGGATTGCTATCGAGTTGGACACATACGAGTACAATGGCGAACAAGTTTGCGACATCGAGAGCTCCATCATGATGGGTCACATCGAACTACCAAGGCCATCTGTACCTGGTATCAAGCAGGCTGGAATTCAACGACTATTTTCCGAAACCGTACCTGAAGTGCAAGGGTC
The DNA here is from genome assembly GCA_032356005.1 of Ulothrix subflaccida. NCBI lineage: Eukaryota > Viridiplantae > Chlorophyta > Ulvophyceae > Ulotrichales > Ulotrichaceae > Ulothrix > Ulothrix subflaccida. Next base: position 63,088 of record JAULKP010044346.1, read on the forward strand.
GGGAGTCCAACAACTCTTCTCCGCATACGACACCGTTCCCGACGTACAAGAATCGGGAGTCCAACAGCTATTCTCCGCATACGACACCGTTCCCGACGTACAAGAGTCAGGAGTCCAGCAGCTCTTCTCCGCATACGACACCGTTTCCAATGTCACATCAAAATCTATGGACTTGAACCTATTCTTCAACAATATCAAGAACCAGGACGTCAAGAACCAGTCGCTGAGCAAGTCGACCACTGATTCATGGACTATTGCAGCTGTTGCTGGCCAATGATAATATCTGTCATGTTTGAGTTCAAGATCAATTCTGAAACACGAATAAATTTTGTAAAATCAAAGCTCTAATGGACCTCCATTTCTTTTCTGTATACTTCTTGCGAGTTCATATATATATTCGCAATCTGCATTGAAATCAGGAATCACATCGTATTTATCATGTACCACGTAGTATGGAATATCCCATATGATTCCAAACCGTAAATCGACGCTTCTAAAGATTTCGAAGACGTGTAATTTCATTCGTAGACATTCAATGTCTCCCATGTATGCAATACCCCTACTAATCAAATATTACATGTCAAATTATACGCTGTAGAGGCCACCTACGATAGAAGTTAAGACTGTAACCACTATCAGTGACGTCGAACATACCAATGATAGATTCTTACTTCCCGCCACCATGGTTGGTGCAGATTGTGGAATAATATAGCTCGGGGTAGAGTATTCTCGAATCGGGAGCGGTATTGGCAGCGCTCTCGGTACGCTTTGTCTCGGTATGCTTTGTTCGTAGTCAGATATGGAGTGTTCGAATTCTGGTTGATATGAGTATGCTTCAGCGCGAGTAGACGGGAAGACCATAGGTAAATATGGAGTCAGATCTAAACCCGAATATCCGCCACTCATATTAGCCGGTTTCATGTTCAATTTAGCACGCGCATTTTTCCACATATGACCATCAAGAAAATTCTTCATGTGGTGTCGTTTGTCTGGTCTCAGATGATAACCCTGGAAGAATGTGGGGAGGTGTTTTTCGGTACAGTATTGCGAAAACAGCTTGTATGCCAAAAGTCCGTCGGCCAATTTTCCGAGAACATTACCAGACCGTAAAGCGAGAATCAACGACATTGGAACGTCGGTAGAATTATCCCCTATTGTAGCAATACCGGTCCTGGGAGAATAGTGGAACATTCCTTCTAGTTCACATGCTCTATTCGTTGCTTTCATGAGTTTGTAATAGACATTCATCGACAGCGTTATGATATCCGGAATGTATCGATAATGTTCCGAACCCGACTTATTACCTATTCTCGCAGGGAGCATCATGCTAGGAGACACTTGGTATTGTTCACGAGTCAGAACACCCAAGCTCAGTTCAGATGTACATTCGTCAATGTTACGGGTCACAAAGTCCTCGTCGAAAGTTACGCGTCCGTAGTCTATGATGGTGAACTGTCCTGTATTGCTATCATATAAAACATTTCTTGTATGCAGATCGTTATGCATGAAGCCATATTTTCGTGATGCCCAACGTAACATCGCAACCATCTGATGTAACGAAAACAGTGCGGATTGTCGTGGAACAACTTCTGTCAATTTCTCATTTATCGTTTCCCCAGACGTACATTCGTATACTATTGCGACATCATTAGTTTGTCGTGAAGACTTGATATATTTGTCCATTACTCGTTCTGTGTAATACGAGTCGTATAGACGTTGGAAAGGTATGGTTTCTCCTGGCTGTGGTGTGTAATTTCTCAACATAATTTCTACGTATACCGAGTTCATGGCATCTGTGATGATATGATCAATCGTAGGATCGGATGTGGACGCTACTTTGGCAAAAAGTAGTTTTGGTGTGTCACGAACGTGATAGCAACTTTGAGAAATATGTGCATTGTTTCCACCGGCCTTGACCATGAAGCCGGTAGACCAGTCCGGAAAACCGTCTTCATACTGTTGTACCGGTTGAGGAAGTATCTTACGTCTTTTGGATGAATGTTTGAAGCCTGGTCTCGTACGTACTGTATTCGAAGGTCCGATCTGCATTTGTGGTTGATCTTCTTCAGAGATTTCGCCTTCTGACAGCTCGTTATCTTGTAAATTCTGACCCATCGGATCTTCTGCAACTTCTGTTTCCGGTTCTGGAGCAACTTCTGTTTCCGGTTCTGGAGCAACTTCTGTTTCTGGTTCTGGAGCAACTTCTGTTTCTGGTTCTGGAGAAACTTCTGTTTCTGGTTCTGGAGAAACTTCTGGTTCCGGAGCGACTACCACTACTTCTTGCTCGTCGTCGGAAATTTCAATGACGGGTCCGTCGTATAAGACGGGTGAATTAGTCAAATCAACCTTATCCATTCCACTTTTAACCTATCATGTGTCTTAAAGATAGAGCTGTTGTACGAGAGTTATCCTGAAGTTATGCCTCGTTTCTACTTCACTACGAATACCGCCTTGCAGTTCGATCGTATTCGCGAACAGCGTGATGCGAACGCGCAGACGAATGCAATCAAAGCGTTTCCGTTCTTGAGGATGATGAACCTATCGATACCATTCTGGAGATCAGTATCGAAATTGGCCGACACACACGAATCTGATTCTATATCGATGAAAGGTCTCGTTGTGGATGTGCTCGACGACTTGCAAGATATGATCAAGGCAGATTATGGAGACGAGTTCAACGCACTCATCGAACTCACGAGGACGTTGGGATACGGACCAGAAGTTCGTAATACAAACGATATGAGCCTGGGGGAAGCAACTTCTATCGTAGAAAGGTACAGATCGGTCGTGAAGAATCACGTAGGAGATTGTTCCATCATCGCATCGATCGAACAAGGTCAAGACGTCAAGCTCACCAACAGCAAAGAGGCGTCGCGAGTGTCACGATACATGGTGGTATCTTACGACGACGCCGTACGTCACAAGGTCAGAATCCACGGAATCACGGAGCACAAGGGTGGAGCAGAACTGTTGTACAAAACTGTTCTGATAAGCGATAGCGCGCGTCTTATCAGTCTGATAGAGCTGAAGACTTTTGCCGATCTAACTGAAGGTAGGAAGCTGTTTCAGGATGTTCACGTCGGAGGCGATGACTGCTTGCGCGTCCTCATGAGTAATTACGAATAGATTTGTAATATGACGATAGACGAGAAGTGGTTGGGTCTGATGACGTCGCTGACGAGTTCCATGATTGCGAATGGAGCGAATTATACTGCAATACGCTACGGTATTCCCGATTCGGTATCCATACCAGCCATTTTAGTAGGTTTCGGTAACATACTGGCACTGTATTTAGACGTACTGTTTGCAAAGTACGGATTTGGTCCCAGAAACCTACACGTACCGTATTCGGATCTACGATTTAGAAACGCTTGGTTCTTCGGCAACATACTCGGATCTGTAGGAGCAAAATATTTTGCGATAGCTGTGATGGACGGTATCATCGTTTTCTGGTTGTACAAACGTATTCAGAAAACGGTGATTGAGAAGAAGTGGTTTGTTGGTTCGGCAGCACTTCGTGATACTGTATTGGCAGCGGCACTGACAACGGTTACATTTTTGGTATATGGTAACTTTTTACGATTCAATTGGGCATTCATGACAGCACCGAGTGCGGGTACTCACATGTACGCAGGGTTGATACTTTTCGTATCCATGATCGCATATCTACAAGATAATCACAAGCTGTAGATGTACGTGTATTGTAATCTGCTCTGTATGCTCTACATTTTCGCGAACATGACTTCGGTACGCAGGACTATCTTGCGTCCATTGCGTACGATGTTACCTTGGTGTTCTTGAGCGTGATCGAACAACAATACCGTTCCGGTTTTAGGTGTGACGCTCTGTATGATCGGATCTTCCTCACCGGAGATATAAGTTCTAAAACTCGTCTCACCGCCATCAAAATCGTCGTTCAAATATAACAATAACGTTTGGAATCCAATGTTGTCTTGACCCGTTCCATACATTGTATCGGCATGCCATCGAAAGCTCTGGCCTATATCGTACTTGGAAACTCTCATGAAAGGGTTTACACCAATCGGCTTGTATCGACCCGTACTGGGTTGCATGTTGCACGTACTGTAGTACGTTTCACATCCGGCGTTGTAATGTATGCACATCACACTCTTTTCTATCCTGGTCCATATCAAGTCGGCGAGCGTCTGGTCCATAAAAGTGGCACGTTCTCTGTCTCCAGCGAACATAATGACTCTCTTGTCGCGAAACCCGTTTACAAATGATTTGTCTACAAGCTTCAGAGCCTCATCGCTGGTGATCACATCGCCTATCACGAGACCACCTTTGACGTAATTGATATTTTGCATATTGTTATATATACACAGAGCCGATGATTATCGTGCTTCAGAATCACGCATTGGATACGAATCTCGCTTTGTGGCGAGTATTGGGGTATTCTCTGGAAGCCACATCCGAGGCGGGCCTCTTGCGCGACTCCTTCTTCGGGGTGGGAGGTAATTCCCCTGGTATATGGGAGTCTGTGGGACCGATAGAGTCCAGTGGAACGATCCAGAAGTCGACGACCATGCACACTCGTGCGTCGGGATCCTGTGTGGGTCCGTGCTTCTCGTAGACTTGTCTCCAAGTGAGGTCGGTGTCGAGGAACTCGCGTGAGCCTTTCATCGACAAGCGCACATGATGTCCATCTGGTACATGCACTCCCAATTTCTTGGGTACTCTTGCGACCTTCAGGAGTTGTCCAGGCTTGTCGGCGACGATCAGGGCGATTACCAAGGGTTCTATTCGGATACACCAATGGTTTTCAGGATGTGGTCCCATGACCCTTTTGATGAGAGATGACATGTTTGCGTACGATTGATACTTTCCGTTTCAGCCATGGCATTTATACTCGAGTAGGGAGTCGCTTTCGATTTAAGACCGCGAAACCGCGAAACCGCGAAACCGCGAAACCGCAAAACCCGAAAATATGAGGATTCGTCAGATAGCTGTGATACTCTACTCGTCGTATTTAAGCCGGTACCGGTCTGTCTAATGACCACATTCATCATGTTGCTCAGTATTCGCGATCTCCAGGCAATCGCCAAATCCAGGGCTCAAGAGATGACTGGGAACTCCGACTCCATCGAGTATAGATCGAGCTTCATGACAATATTTCACACGCTCACCATGGCTTGTGCGAATAATATCGGGACCTTCGCCGCTCCTTATGATGAAGCGGATAATGCAGTCGTCTTCGACATGGCTGACAATGAGGTGAACGAGGACGACATGGCTGACAATAACAGCGTACCTACTACGGTTATCGCGTCTGACACTGAAGATCAGAGTGGTTCCACAGACGGTATATAGTGTGTTTAAAGACAGGCTGATGAAAGTAAACGTGTTTGATATTCAAGATGGTGTCTCCCAGAGTTGTAATTTCTCACAAACTACCGCCTACATCTCCGCTGTTCACGATCGGTCGTATAGACCGGTCAGGGAAAAGAACGCGCATTGCACCGATTCAAGATTGTCTACCGCACTTACTTTGCTTCAAGACCGCTCACGATGCTGCCGAAGTTTGTCGTGTCGCCAACTTCTGTACGCGAAGCATCGACTTCATCGACATGGACTCCTTTCCAGTAGAAGAGTGTATTTTGATGTTTGTGACTTCTCACGAAGACCTGGCATCGGAAGGGTGGCTTGAATATGGAATCCACGAATGTACACTCGACACCGATGTTTGGAAGGTGAAAGTTGTATCCACGTGTATTCACTATCATCCGTTTCGATGGAATGTACAGAGTGGAGATAAATTCGTATTGTGATGCGATACACATCGCTTACGTAAACCCGCACTTTTGTAACAGATAAGTCTCTACGTTTTTGGTCTCAGTGTCGGACAATCTTCTAGAAAATACAATCACTTCTGCACATGCCCAATCGGACTGCTCATTTCTGTATACTGTAGTCGTTCCGATTGCGATACCATGCTCTAATGCTCTAGGAAATCTTTTGTCCACACTACCAGTCGACCACCTACCATCTATCCGTGAGCGTGTGCTATCTGACCTATCTGATGAAAGTTGCCATTGGTAATCGCTACCTGCTTTTTTACCTCCATTCATCCATCTGTTGTGATAGAATCTACCTGTGTGACCACCGTGGTGACCGGATAACCAATTCACCCCTTGCGATCTAGATCCTCGACCATTGGTCCATATACGATTTTTATTGGGACCGTTGTATCTTGTCACATGGAAAAAGGTGTAATCATTGTTAGCTGGCCAGCCCCTACCGAGCATAATGGCAGACGCGTCATCTTTCTTGCCGGTGATATATTTGAAAGCGGCGTTGCATCCGTTGGCTGAAGTGCTTTGTGAGTCTAGCTTGATGTTGTTGGCGTTGATACTATCGTTCCCTTTACCACTTTTGTCCATCCACACGCCGTTGTGAAACGATTCACCGTCCATCCAAATTGTTGGACTCCGAGCGCGGATATACGATTCAAGTTGGACTACTCTTGTCGTATTCTGTCCGTTGGACAATATGGTCGAACGTGTAGAGAACGGTTCGCGATATTTGATGACCATCGATGCGATGACACACAGGATTACTGTTGCAGCTATTGCGATGATGACTTCTTCCGCACGCTTCATTACTCATGACAATATTTTTTACACGCGCGCGTCTACCTTTTTAGAATACCGTCATCGTTTGTATACGTCGATATCATTCTGTCCATGAGTGCGCCATCGGGACGCCAGAGTTTAGCCTTGATGGCTGATAAGTTCTTTTCGAGTATCCGGACGATCGTCGCAGAAGCTTGTGCTTTGGCCACTGTATTATCCGTGATGTCCATGATGACGGATCTGCTGCACACGTCTTTGAGTAGCATCTGTAGGAGGAAGTAGTCACTGGATTCGAAGCTTCGAAGGTCCTTGGCCAGATGGATGGCCAAATCTAAGACGTACAGCACATGAGCGATGGGTATTCCAATTGTCGTGATACTCACCGTGTCACCGAGACCTACACAGACGCTGTTGATGTCGTTGTGGTAGCGGTGATGTTTGTCACGAATCTCGAAGACTACCTTCACTCCGGGAGGAAGTATCGACGCATGGAACGACTGGAACGCTACAGATCCGTCGCGGATGATTACGACTCCGTCATCGATTTTTTTGGGTAGCTCATCAAGTCCCGCGAGTAAGGTTTCGAGATCCGGAAGTTTGGGAAGGATACTGTTCGAAGATTCGTTGTACGACTTGTCATCTTCTATTTCTCGAAGTGTGCTCTGTATCCGCTTGGCCACGAGTAGAACCGCGTTGTCGATGGCGTACTGTACTTGTTGAAGGAGAGGTAAGGATAATATACTCCTTATCCTCGTTAACGTTTGAACATGTGTGTCCAGTTTCAGCATATCGGATCCGTCTCCAGCATCGATGAGAAACACGAGGTCAGCCGCTTCGAGTTCGGAATTGATGATCGTGACGAATATGGATTCTTTGCAATGTTGTACTTGATGGCACCTTCCCGTCAAGGATTCATCCTTGGAAGCGAAGATGAATAGACCTGGGCGATGGCATCGGAATCGTTCCGCTTGAGAGAAATAATAGTCCGGATCTCTACAATGTGTCACACGTTCGCGAAAGTAGATGGACATCTTGATTTCTGGATACCCATGTATATCTTCGTCTCCATCGAGAGTATGATAATGGAAATCATGATCTCCGCTCGCAGCGCCTATCCAATCGTCCGTAAGTATTTCTGTATGGATAAACGTTTCATTCGACAGTGAATCGTGAAGGTATAATGGGTCATCAAGCTCCAACGAAACCATATTTGCGTCCTGACTGTTCGTAAACAGATACTTCTTTAAGCTTCGTAATCTCCGGAATCTCCGGATCTTTGTAGACGTTTAGCGTTTTCGCGCGATGTGGTGAAAAGATCAAAAGGTTTACGCTGTACGCTGTGTATATATAGATAGACGAAGTACAATGGAGAACTATTCCATCTCAACATATCTTACCATGTCTTCACATGCACTACCGACTTTCGACGGTGCCTCCACGCACGACATCATGGCGTCCAAGCCCCTGTCCTGTCCTCGTGCCGAGATAGAGCGCCTCAAAGCCGTCAACCAGGCTCTGACTACCGATCTTGCAATAGCCAACATCAAGAGAAGGAAAGCTGAAGATTTGTATCGGATTGTCTACAACAAGATCGTTGCGATAAATGTGGAGAACGAGCGTCTTTCAATGGCCAATGTCGAGCTGACATTACAAGTGTTGTATCCTCCTGGATGGTGTATCGCTCGGGATGGTGTAGACGTGCCTTCTACTCAAGAGAACCCCCCTTAAGCAAACGTGATGTAACTTATTCCAACAACAAGCAATGAGGGCAAGTGAAGGAGTTCTCACCGCAAGTCGTCACTATCATTGGAAATCATGTCTGACAGACATGATGAACGCGAATTCCATAGTGGCAATATGAAGAAGCGTTTTCCCAATGCGTTCGTGACCATGTATGACGAGTAACGTGTAAACTGTTTGTCTTGAAGTTTTGTTTACATTTTGATCAAGTACGCGAAACACGTGATGCACACCAAGCGCGATAGTCACTAAAGGTGACGACGGTACTAGTATGTCCACAGGTTGTCTTGTGTTCCTTCCAGCCCGCTTTCTGACACTCTCTACAACAGTAGTACACCCTTTGGCAGCCATTGCACCTTGTCTTGGTGTCATTTCCACACGTGTCGCACTTCTCCTTGATGGCCGTGAGAGACAGCATAGTGAAGAACGGCATGATGATCCCCGAGTCATATTTGTATTCGCTCTTGACTTCTATACCCATTGAAGGTGCGAAGTGCATGCACAGGCGAACGTATTTCTTCATCACCTGTCCGTCCTGAAGATTGTAGCGGTACTTGAACCACTCAAAGGTGTCGATGTCTACCAACATGGAGATGACATCCGGTGATCCTGGAGCCAACTGACAAGATCCCCCATTGGACGACGTCATGATGTCGATGTTCTGTTCCACTCCGACCCGGTCGTTGTTGTCGAAGTACGTATAGAACCTTGAGAGTGCGGTAGGTCTGAAGACTGTGTCATGGACGTCCACAACAGCCGAGTTACCGGTGGCGTGTTCGAAGATCACCACTTTGTACTTGGCGAACCTTTCAGGTCCGAGCTTGACCTGCGCCGCACGGAGAGAACACGCGAAAGTGGCACCTACGTAGGACGTTTCATTGCTCTGTGAGCTTCGACGGTTCTCCTCTGATAGCCACGCTGCTACTTTGGTTGCAGATGTCATTGTGGGTGAAGATTGGGATATGAGATGGAGATGGAAGAGGATGGTCCTGATACTTCAACGATGGGACGATATACGTGTTGCCGAACCGGACATATACTCTTGAAAAATAGTCGGCGTTCCGAAAACTCGAAAACTCGAAAACTCGAAAACTCGAACACTCGAAAACTCGAAAAACATTCTTTGAAATGCAAAGATAATCAGAAGGTTTCAGTTTACAGGGGTCGTCATCATCACCAAATCGCATACATTCAGAGGTCCTATCTTGGTACCTATAATACCAGTGCTCTTATCGTACATCTTCTTGAAACTCTTGTAACAAGCTGACAACTCGCTAGTTTTTGCGCAATGAAACCCTATCTCGAAGTGAGCGTCGTTGTCGTCGATAATGTGCCACGAAACCTTGATCGTGTGTTTGAATTTATTGCAGGGAAAGGCTGTTCCAGTATAATTCAAAAGCTTCCGCATAACCACCACGTTGCGTTTGTCGAAAGTCGGGGTAGTTGAAATAATATTCAGGTCTTTTTCTGTAATCGCATCTTTCCGGTAAATCATCAACACATCCGAAGGTCTCTTGACGGTATCCAGTTCGCTGAAGTTTTTTGCGACCTGTATAGAGAAGTCATTATCTCCGATGATACATGCTGGTCGAATATTTACGAGGAGTAGAGCGACGTTCAACACCATATCATGCTTGTATTTTTGCATGAGTACTGATAACTTCTTCACATGACTTCTAGTCAACTGTGCCATTTCTCTTTACATGTGTATGTTTTTCAATGATGTATCTTTGGCTAGTCTCAACAAAAATGGGACACCCGTCTTTAAGCCCCCTCAAGTATCGATATCAAAAGTTCTCGCCTTAAAGAGACACGATACAATGATAACATTATTACGTTGAACGATGGGAGAAGGATCGTATCCAAAGTTACCAAACAACGACAGCGGTCATAAACATGCTTCATTGCCTCCTAGCATTCTAACTAGGGTCATGTGGTCACTTCACGAATCTACCGATGAGATAGGAAAGTACGACGAAGAAACCAACAGCATCGTACGTTGTCCCAAAGTCGATAAGCTCCTGGACACGTGTTTCCTTAAAGGCTACGACTTCAGAAGTATTTTCATCATCGTCAATGTTGGCAGATGGTACAACAATGCTCGTAAAGACATACTTGAGGTCTGTATACCGTGTACACCACGCCATGTACTCGCCAAAGTGTATGCGTACTACCAACGTGAAGTCACTCAAGATTTATTAGATGACCTCAACAGCGATGACGATATGTTTGGCTACGTGCAACGTGCTCAAGATGGAGTGGACGAAGGTAAACCGCCACCATACGAGGCCTTGATGGGAGACGCGCGAGAGTTTGAGGGGTTTGAAAACCTGTATGACAATGTGTACTCTCTGTCGTTGGGTTCGTAACTCGTAAGACTTGTAAACACACTTCCGAATCGAATAGCAAACGAGCCATGAGACCGTTGTCCAGTAAGTCTGGATATTTGGTCATTGTCGCCATGGAGAGCAAGAGTTACCCTGTGTTGCTTTAGGGCCTAGGCCAGAACTTGCTCCTGTCGGAGTTCTGACAGAAAATCCCGACTCGCTTGGCTTTCAGGCCGAGCGAGTTTGAAGTCCTGGCCATCCACAAACGTTTTTTGTCATCAGCCTCTTGGCTGTGCGCTTCTCAAGGAGTTTAGAATTTTCTATATGGCAGCAGGAATGCGACGACGTTGGCATGGGTAACAGAGCTGCACAGCGCATTGGTTCTCATTCGACTTTCGTGCGTACTTACCATTTTTGAACGAAATAGTCGTCGTGTAAAGATTGTACTTACACGTCTTAAGCAACCATTGGGTAAGCGGGGTCGTCGCACTGTACACCAGAATTCACAACATATTGTTCATACACGGTCTTCGGTCTTCAAATATGAGTACCTGAAACCGTTATGAACAGAATTTGTCCTGTGACTAGCCTTGACAGTCTTGGTTGTGACACCTGTTTTCACACGTAGAGCTTCTTGACTTTCAAACCTGAGCACAGACTGATCTGTCACACATGTACGGTATACCGGTTTGCACCTGCTCGAGGCCTGTCGAGTAGGTAGGTCATGGTCAATGAGCCAGTCATCCTGCATGTCCTTGTCCAATTCATCCCACATCCTGATGGACACCTTGAGCCCTCGCTTACCAGTCTTCGTGTTGTTCTTCAGCGCCCGAGTCACAGCTGAAGCCGTGACCTTGGCATACTCAGAAAAACGTACCATGTTGACATAGACATCCGCGACGCTGGCTCCATCGTCTGCCATGACGGCAATGAACCCGGTCTTGCGGACCTGGTGTGCCACTGTCTTCAACACGACTATGTTTTTGTCCTGCTCATCCCGTACCACAAGCTGCCATCTGCGCCCCAGGTACACTGTACGGTTTTCGGCGGATATCTTGATCTGAGAGAATGTTGCTTCCTTCACTTTACGTATCGCTTCTGTGATTCCTTTGTACTCGCCCACACAGGTGGTGAGGTCATCTGGCAGATACGTGCGTACGATAGGACCAGTAAGGTTCTGGCTGAAGTTGGTGTCAACGGCCGAATTTTCGACGTCAGTCTCTGGGGATGTGATCTCCGTCCCATCCGAAGGCTGTTGAGCAAGCAGAGGAGCGGGGCCGTACATGAGCTTAATCGCGTCCATTCGGTCTTGCACCGGGATGCTGGCCAAGACAGCTAGTTTTTTCTCTTCCATACAGATGTGCTTCTCCTGTACAATCAGCTCACGCTCACGGATGCCAACCGTTTCGTACTTTGATACCTCCATCTGCATCATGCGCTTGATACCTTCGTAGAGGTCTGGGTTTGGTAGACGGAAGACTTCCTTGCTTTTGCGCATGTTGTTGACAAGCTCCGTGTATGCGTACGGTGCGACCTTGCCGTGAGCGTGGACATCTTGCTCAAAGTCGTAGTTCAATTCACACGGGTACACGTCCATGACGGTTGCGTCCAAACCAAAGTCCCTGCGTACCCCCTCGAGTCGTTTCTTGATGCCCGTACGTGCGCGTGTCATCCCAATCTTGATGAGGATAGAACCATCCTCAAAAGTCATCATGTGCATGGCGTAGGTCAGGTTCACATGGTCGAACCCATCGACCAACGCTTTGGACCGCTCAGTGCGCTTGCTGGCCAAAGCATCTGCGAGCGCGCCCTCCAGCTGTAGCTTCTGACTCACACTTGCGGCTTGCGCACTCACCAGCTGTCGAACACTGTCTGCCTCGCGGTCCTTGAGATATTCCATAAGGACCTCCTCCATGGCCAAGTAGTACTTGCGGACTTTACGAGCTTGGTCAGTCTTGGAAAACATGAAGAGTTCCTTAAAAGTTCGTACACTCATCATGATTATTTCGCGGTTTCCACCACCATGACGGGGAGCACTCAAACTTGCTTCTGCCAGAGCAGAAGCAAGTTTGAAGTCGCCATTTTCCTCCTTGAAATTATGGACCAACGCGGTTTTCGCATTCCCCTTGCTGGTGAAACCCATCCATTCCCATACATCATCCAGGCCGATCACTAAGTCAGTTGGGTTGTAGTTCAGGTGAGCAGAGAAGCTCCTGAGGAACAGACCTTGCTCCTCTGTGGTAAACTTGTTCTCAAGCCGGGCTAACAGTCCTTCGTCTAGCGGGTTCGGATACTTGGTGATTGGCTCCATGATGCTTGTGTTGGGTTCCATTGCAGTTGTTGTGGTCTTCGGCTGCTTATACAATATGCAGATACAAGCTTGCTTAAGTTAATCCCGTCACAGCAACTCTTTACTCGACCGCTCTTTCAATGAGTCATACAAGTCATCATATTGATACTGTGACTGAACACTAATAGTCACATCCATCTTCAAGTCAGTCCCAAACCATGCACCAAGAACAAGACCATAATTATGATAGATAATTCCTGACACGTATTTATGTGAATACTGCAGACAAATACAATCTCTACATAAGTGTGGATACACATCGGAATTAGAGCAGTTTTTTGGAGATTTATTTGTAATTTATTCTTGTACTGTAGTTGTATATACTAACATGGGAGGAGGACTCATGCAGCTCGTTGCATATGGCGCACAAGACGTTTACCTAACGGGTAACCCCCAGATCACCTTCTTCAAGGCGGTCTACCGTCGTCACACTAACTTCTCTCTGGAGTCCATTGAGCAGACGTTCTCCGGAACAGTCGGCTTCGGTAAGAAGGTGTCTTCCACCATCTCCCGTAACGGTGATCTGATCAACCGCATGTACCTGCGTGTTGAGATGCCCGCCATCAAGGAGACCGGTACCACCGCCTCCATGGCCCGTTGGGTTGACTCTGTTGGCCACGCTCTCATCTCCTCCGTCGAGATTGAGATCGGTGGTCAGAAGATCGACAAGCACTACGGTGAGTGGCTCCACATCTGGAACGAGCTCACCCAGTCCGCTGGCCACGCTCTTGGTTACAACTCCCTCATTGGTAACCACCCTACCTTCACCGTGCCCAAGGCCGCTTCCGGTGGCGTGACCGTCGCTGGTGACGTCTCCATCGACGCCCAGGTGATGTACATTCCCCTTGAGTTCTGGTTCTGCCGCAACCCCGGACTCGCCCTTCCCCTCATTGCTCTCCAGTACCACGAGGTCAAGGTCAACTTCGAGTTTACCGACCTCTCCGACCTCGTCGTGTACGAGACCGCTGACTACGCCGTCGAGGGTAACATGGGTGCCACTCTCTTCGTTGACTACATCTATCTCGACACTGACGAGCGTCGCCGCTTTGCGCAGGTCTCCCACGAATATCTCATCGAGCAACTGCAGTTTACGGGCGCAGAGTCCGTGCCTAAGGACCAGGAGAACATTAAAATTAAGCTCAACTTTAACCACCCAGTAAAAGAATTGATCTGGACTGTGCGTGACAACCGTAACACTGCAACCCAGACTCTACTAGCTGGAGCAGGCCCAGTCGCCTACGATTTCTTCAACTACGCCGTGAACGCGACGTCGACCCTGAGCGGCGATGTGGCGCTTGCCGGTGCCGGTGGTGGCGACGCTGTGTTCGGATCCGCGCTGTACGGTGGTGTGAACCCTGTGAAGACGGCCAAGCTGCAGCTGAACGCCCACGATCGTTTCAGCCAGCGTGATGGAAAATACTTCAATCAAGTGCAGCCCTATCAGCACCACACGAACATGCCGGCCATTGGTATCAACATGTACTCCTTCGCGCTCAAGCCTGAGGAGCACCAGCCTTCTGGTTCATGTAACATGTCCCGCATTGATAACGCCACTCTCCAGCTCAACCTCGCTAAGATGGCGGAGGGTTCCCAGGTGTCTGTGTACGCAACTAACTACAACGTTCTGCGCATCATGTCAGGAATGGGTGGACTTGCGTACGCGTCATGAGGTCGGACACTTACAGTTCTACTGCATATATTTTTATACAAGTTCTATAAAAGACATTCAATGTCTCATCCGACTTGTGATATGAGTAGCAATTCAGAGTATCCCTTGAAAAGCGCTCCTCAATATTGAGAAGCGCTTGTAGTCGTTTGAGTTCTTGATAAAAAGCTATTTTTTAGAACGAGACGCAGCTTTTATTGCAGCGTCTCTTGCACGTCCATCGGCACCCTGAAGAGTTCGTTTCTGCTTGGAACGTTCGCGTTCTTGTGCTAGTTTCTCTTGGCGAGACACAGTGGCAGACGCAGCTTGTCTACCACCACATTCTTTGCATGCAGGACAAGATACCGCGAAGTCTTGTATTGGCTTTTCGTCTTCACAACTTGTACAGATCTTCGGCCATGGTAGAGTGGGAAAGTGCTTCGAGACGCGCCCCATGAGTACGTAGTCTTCCTGAACACTTCCGAAGGCGAGCTTCTTCATGATACGTATATTTCCGGTCATGGTATCCAGTATTTTGGCAAGTTCAGCGGCCAAGATGTACGGACGGATCGCTTCCACTCGAATAAACACTGTTGTAGTGCCTGCTCCGCGACGATCGAAGCTTTCCCAGAATTCTTTGAAGTCCATTGGCTGAGACGCCACCTGACTTGAGATGTGTAGAGGCTCGGAGACCGGTGAAGTTATGCGCATGCAATCGAGATTTTCCGCTATCTCGCCGAGATCAAGTAGCAAAGCTGGGTCCTGTATGTGACGTCTTGCTATCGTGTCCATCCGCATCATGAAACGTCCGCATTCTTCTTCCTTCTTCGCATAGTTGCAGCACCCACAAGCAGAGACACAATTGTCGTTTTTGAAGTAGCCACGTGAGTTGTCCACGCGATCGATACCCGTAGGACATGGACGTCTACAGTAGGTACAAGGACCTTGTATCAATGTATTGTAGGTGTCTTGGTCGATATCTCCTCCGTATTTTTGCATTCTTTTGACGAGTTCAGCGAAAGTAGTTGGACGATAGTCATACCAAATCGCAGGTTCGGTATCTTCGTAGTCCTCCATGCCAGCCATGTGTATCGCTCGAGCCACGTACGTAGTTGCGCATACACTGCCTTTCGATAGATTGCACGTATTGCAAGCCGGGACACAGTTTTGTGATGTATAGCCTGTACCGGAGTCCAGACGGTCGGCGGTGTGGAGCGAGTCGCCCATGTTGATGCATCCGCAGTAGAAGCACTCGCTGTCGGTCATCAAGATTATCTCCTCGTCGGTGATAGCATCCTCTGCTGAAGTGACGACCCCTCTTTCTTCCAATTCTTTCTGGTGCTTTCTCAGCGTTGTTATTTTTGTTCCGTAGTTTTGCTCACGCCAAATGGAGATCGTATCGAAATTTTCTGCATTGTACCCTCGCATTCGTTCGGCATTGTGAGCGCGATAACCTTCTGCATCGGTATCGAGCTTCTTGTTGCGATAAACTTGGTAGTACTTGTTCTTCTTGTTCAGCTCGTTATGATAAGCACGACGTTCCGGACGAGCGTCATTTCTAGCTCCTTTCGCACAGCATCCGCGACACCTTAGGTTGTCCTTGTCGAAGTGTTCCAGAAGACGATTACGATCACACCCCTTGCAGTGCTTGGTAGTTTTGTCCACAGCATCCTCCATCTTCTGCTTGTTGGTTTGAATGACGCACGAGCGACACATATCCTTGTGATTGGGATAGAACAATTCGGTTCTCTTGCAATTGTTGCAGAAAGAACGTGTTTCTTCTTCTTGTGTAGAAGCCGTTGAAGTCGAAGCTTTATCTCTGTTTATCTTCTTGGTGCACGCGTTGCACTCTGGACGGTAGGCCGTGAAGTCAGCAGTCTTTGCGCTGTATCCAAATAGGTCGAGACGCTTCATGTTGTAGGGCGGAGGACAGATCGTACATGGTCGTCGGAATGGGAGCGTGTCCCACTTGGAACGAACGAACTTGTCACTGAGAGTTTCTACACCAGGACCGGTCGTCCGTGTCCAGCCATCCGTACCCTCTACAAGATGAACCCTATTGCGATTGGCAGCGGTCGGCTTGGTGTCGGCGATGTACTTTGCTACTTCGTTCGCATCAATGTACCTCTCTACGTCACTACGAAGATACCATACACCTTTTTTGATTCCAATGATATAGAAACCATCTAGAGGCTCTACTTCGCATGGTAACTCGGGTTTGCTATACTCTTGCATCTTGATGTGTGTTACAGTTCGTGTGATCATCTGTCTTTAAGCTCTGTAAAACGGTATCAGACAGTCATAATCCACATATACTAATACGTCCATAGAGATCCCTTTGACTTGCGCTCCGCAAATCCAATCTTCACGCAGCGACCCTCTTTGGTTAAACTCGTATCGAATCCCAGCACTGCGGCTTCCACGATCTTGAGGTCATCTCCAGCACCGTCCATCTGATCCGTCGATAACTCGTTGATGAAGTAGTCGTAGTTGGCTTCTCCCCACATGTTGCGAAGATCGGTCCCAGCAAAGTACCACTTCCGTCCAGAGTCCAAGTACATGTTCACTGTACCCGTCGATTCCATCTTCGTCGCGGATATCGACCCATTCTCCTTCTTGATGTCGCCCTTCTTGATCACGTTCTTCAGTACCTTGCCGGATGATCTTCCGACGTTCTCGCAATCACGGCACACAGGTGAATACGCCTGGTATCCTTCCCCATCTACTTTTCCCTTGCTCGCGAATCTGTCCATGCTCTTGATGTCGCCGCCATTGGAGCACTGGTGACGGTAAGGTAAATCAGGCCATCTGGTCCTGATGAATTTGTCGGCGTAGTACGCATCAGCTCCCTTCTTCATGGGTTCTCGGTTCTCGTTGCACATCGTCTTTTGAGTCAGAGTGATCTTGGTCGACGCAGTCAGGTCCTGTAAGTCTTTAGCTTCGACGTATTGTAGAAGGTCGTCCTCCTTGTACCACTTACCACGTTTGTCGGTGAGGTAGAATCCGTCGAGGAATCGTCCAGGTGCGGAACTGCATCCGGCTTCCATCGTGTCTTCATCGATTTTCTCGCGTACAGGTTCAGGCTTCTTGATCTTGTCCTGTGCCCGCTTATCAGCGGTCTGTTTCCTATAACACTTCTTGCAGGGTCCGTTCATGACTTTTCCGGAGAAGTCGCTCAGAGGTAAAGGCGTGGAATCGGGACAGGATGCGCAAACTCGCTCGGCGTCCTTGAGTAAGATCAATCCTTCTTTAGCGCTTGTTCCGATGACGAGAGAGTGGGCGACGACCCGGAATGATCCTTCGGCGACACGGGATTTGTCACGTACGAACCCGCCATTTCCGTCGGGCTTGATCCAAATGGACGACCTTTCGGTCAGGGTGCACATGAGCTCGTCGAATTGGGGACGGGTGACATAGCTTTCGACGTCTGATAACGCGAACCACCATTGGTCGGCTTTGTAAACGGATATCATGATTGCGATGCATATGGTCATGATGTGTATGTCTCTCTTTAAGGTCTATGCATTCACAGACCCAAGAAACGCCATCGCGAAGGTGATCACGAAGCCCAACCCAAGAAACGGAGTCTTTAGGGATTTACCGCCAACATGATGTGCTTCGTTTGTGTGGGATCGAACAAAGCTTTCGAAGTCTGTCATCATGTTTCCATCCACCATGGACAGGAGACTAGGGACGGACACAGCTCCTTCGAACTGTGTCTCCACTGTATTCTTTGGATACACATATCGTTTCAGATGTTTCAGCACCGACTGACGCTTTCCGGGGACCACCAGGTCCACCAAGATTCGGTCTGGTAGTAGAAGTTCGACTAAATCATGGTTGAGGCCGAGTTCGACGTAGTGACCGTAGCGATGGATCATCTCAATTGGTTGGATCGTTTCAATATCCGACTTTAGTAGCGTCTTGCTGTTCAACCCCTTCTTCTTGTACTCGAAAGCATATTCCTCAGCGCTCATTCCCAGTAGGAACACCTTGATACGTGAACTCATTCGTGACCACGCGTTGGCAATCGTATTACCTTTCTTCACCATATCGTTGAATAGTTGGACAAACCTAGGAGTATATATATTTGTCACATCGAGGACGGATAGTAGTGCGTCTATACGATATCTGGCTTGATCATCTTTCTGTATATGATGACCCATACTGAAAGTATTGTAAAGCTTGTTCATCACGTTCGAATTGCTTTGGTAAGACGTATAAGCAGCCATACTCTTCGTGACGGTGTCTGCAGTGAAAACCATACCGCAAATGTTCACCACGATATCGAATGCTTTATCTTCTGAACCTTCAGCAACTACGTCTTCGAAAATTTCAAGAATGGACTGAATATCGCGCGGTCCTTCATCAGATTCATCATCAAATTCAGTCTCAGATTCATCGTACGAATCATCATCCGTGTCCGGATAGACGACTTGTTGTGAATCGTACTGTATCGGTGTCACATAGCTCGACATGTGGTATTATATCTACAAGCCCGTTTTTAGTGAAACAGAGTGTAAGGAAGACAAATATGAAAATCACATCAAGAAATCTGGAAGATGCAAAGACCGTGGAAGAAAGGAAAACAATCGTTAATTTGCCAGACTTTGTGAGGGAACGAGAGGACCTTATGAAATCGACGCTGACTTGTAGTCAACACGTCAGCATGTATTGGTAAAACTGAGACTATCAAGTTACACTACCTTTGTAAATTCTCTATGCCGTACTGATGTGTATTCGGGTAACTACTTCTTGACAGTAGTCTTCTTCTTGACTACGGGCTTCTTGACAGCGGTCTTCTTCTTGACTACGGGCTTCTTGACAGCGGTCTTCTTCTTGACAGCGGTTTTCTTGACGGCGGGCTTGCGAACAGCAGTCGTCTTCTTGACAGCGGGCTTACGGACAGTGGTCGTTTTCTTGACAACGGGCTTACGAACAGTTGTCGTTTTCTTGGCAACAGGCTTACGTGCGACGGTCTTTTTGGTGGCAGTCTTGCGAATAACCTTACGGGCTGCACCACCAGAAACTGGTGCAGCGCTGGGAGCTGTAGCAGGGTCGTATGTACGAGTGGTATTGGCAGACGTGTCGAAACGGACAGTCGGGTTGGCTGCTGCGAACTCAGATGGCGACCATCGGCGGCCGAAATCAGCGCTCTTTGCTTCTGCGGCGGCGAAATCTTGGGGGCTCCAACGTTGAGAGAGGGACGGCATTATAATATACATATACGAGCAACAAAAATAATTTACAGCTTTTCTCCGCAGTAACAAGGAAAAAATGGGACCAAGCCTGTCTTACATCTTCCACCTCGAACACCGTATATGCTATACGTCTCGAGGGTTTTTTGGTACGTCTTCTTGACCGCTCGCACTGACGGGTCCATTATTCTTCGCCCATGGACAGGGACCAAATATCCAAATTATACGGATCTCCGCGCGCGTTCAGACTGGGCGGTACGCAATAAATCTTGGTGTGTCTGGCGGAAGTATAGAACGATCATACGAGCCGCCTCATCTGCGTCGCGCTTTTGCGCTTCTTGGATTTGGTGTAGGAGGGGGGTAGCGTTGTGTAGGAGGTTCTGTACCCGGACGTCATCTTGTTGCTTAATTTGCGCCAACAAAGGCGCAGCCAGCACTAGGAGATCATTAGGACTGCTTTCACAGGGACATCCTGTAGCCTGCTGCAAGAGGGTCTTGAGCTGAATGAGCTGTTGGCCGAGTGTAGGAGGATTCATGATGTATGTAAGCTGAATGTTTGGGATGGGATACGTTTGAAGACCGGTCGATTTTTAACACCTTTCTTTATTCGATGATGATCACGGTTCCTGGAATTGGAATCGGAGATGGACTCGGAGGTACGTATGGATGGAATTCTGGACTCTTTGGAGTGATTGCAGGCGGAGGACTGTACGTGTATAGATTGAAATCAGGTGAGAAAGGTGATAGTGACGTGTATGTGGGGTGCACTGGTGGTGCGGGTGTAGTCTTTAAGACAACGATGGGATGCCCGCTGTCTTGGGTGAGATCGATAAAGTACGCCATGATGTCTAATGGTTCTCAACGATGATGTCTGTAGTATATGTACGTTCCAACCTTTAAGCGTGTGCAACGACATTACAAGAAAACGCGAAAACGCGAAAATCTACATAGCGGAAGTTGAAGGTGATGACGTATTTTGCGATATAATATTGTACCCAATAAGAAATAAGAATGTCCGGTAGACCGTGGACGATATGTGCATCGGTCTGCAAGTCTTCGTACGGACTGACTGAGGACGATCTGTGTCGTATGGATGTCGAGTACATGCGGAATCCATACGGATATCATCAACCTCCAATGAGACTATTCAAATTGGACGATGTGGAGATCATGATGGAAGTCGTACGAAAAGAACGTAGCGAAGCGAGACGGTTTACGTTTTTAGAGGCAGAACGTATCAGGATCCGAAAAGTGATAGCGATTAAACTTAGACAGGAGCAATCGACTGCATTTTTGGAGGAGTACCGCATACATCCGCTATACACGCCGGCGCAATCCGATAG
Source organism: Ulothrix subflaccida (assembly GCA_032356005.1). Classification (NCBI taxonomy): domain Eukaryota; kingdom Viridiplantae; phylum Chlorophyta; class Ulvophyceae; order Ulotrichales; family Ulotrichaceae; genus Ulothrix; species Ulothrix subflaccida. The sequence goes on from JAULKP010044346.1 coordinate 84,284, forward strand.
CGGTCTGGCACCAGATGTATTAGATCTCATTATGGAAAAGGTCGTGATTGCAGGCAGGAAGACGGGATCAAGTGCATCCGAGTTGGCGCGTAGACTATGCGAATTAGCGACGGTTTCGAAGGAATTTCGAGTCGCTACGAAACATGGCTTCAATAGACTCCAGGATGGTGTCGAAAGAATAGATGTCAATATGGTAAAGTTGCTCCAGCGTCCTCTTGAATTGAAGATGGATGCATTGAAAATTATCGCGAGGTATCTCAGTATACCTGTATCAGGACGGAAGGACTCGTTGATAGTGACCATATTCGAGGCGTTGAACATCCGTGAATGTACGGTACCATATGCGTGTGATAGCCCGTACGCCTTGATTGCAACGCGAAACTCGAGATAACGCGACAATTATTTTCGAGGTTTCGAGTTTTCGCGCGATATCGATTTATCAAGTCGAGAACATTGGATGATCTGAAAGGTATATAACCTTCCGGAGTACGACAGTTTCATTATCCACACTCAAAGACACAACATACTTTCTCCAAACCAGTACTCCAAAATGGTATCTTTCAACCTTGCCCTTACCAAGGCCATCAACGCCATCGTCATCAATAATGTCGAAGACGAAGGCGTATGGGACGAAATACCAGAAGAAGAACAAAAGAACAAGCTCAGAAATGGTGGATTCACTCCCAGGGCCAGCTTGGTCAATTCAACAGAAGTCAAGAAACAAGTAAAACTTGCACGAAGAGAGAGAACCGCTCAGGCTCATGAAGAACGCAAGAGGAGACGTTTGATACAAATTCATGCCATGCATGGCCTGACTCCTTATGGGATCAAACCTGAAAGTTTCAGACCTGTTCGATGAACGAAGTAATCTTCTGTAAACAACACTCGTTCTAACGAAAAACGAATATGAATTAACAAACAACAATCATCATCAATTCTAACGAGATGGTCTCATTAGAATTGATGATGATTGTTGTTAGGCATCTAAACTTTCACGCAAGTATAATCCTCAAAGACGTGATTTGCGTCAGTCTTTCTCTTCGCTCAGAGCGAACATTATCTCGGAACGGGTGATGTACTTGTTTCCGGCATCCACATTCGAACCCTGGTGGGAAATGTAGTGATAGAAAACGAGCACTTTACCTGTTTCTGGGTAGATGTCCACTTTGGAGTCTCCATGGTGATCATTAAACAGTGTTGTGGCACCACCTTCTAGACCTTCATCGTTGAGGTAGACCAATACCGTATAGAATCCAACATTGCGTTCACTCTGCATGTAACAGGTGTCGTAATGGCGATAGAAGCTGCCACCTGTGGAGTACTTGGATACTTTCATGTCGTCTGCCAAGCCAATAGGTTGGTACACGCCGTCAGGAATGGTCTTGACGTCACCTCTAAGAGAGAAATCGCGATTCATCGAATCGTAGACATAAGGAGATATGTGCGATTTGATCTTATCCCATACGGTGTCGGCCATTTCTTTGCTGACAACGATAGTACGCTCTCGATCGCCTGCGAAGAAAGCGTCTTCCCCGCTACGGGCGAACCCTGCATTGGTAGACACCTTGATCCAGTCTTCGCATTGCTGCGGCGTTAGGACGTTCTTGACGGTGAAAGCATTCATGCCAGGAATACGCTCCATGGTGATAGAGTGAATGATATGGTATGAGATAGTATAGCCTGCGACTTCTTTTGAAGGAGATTATACTGCGGATGATAATGACTTTCAAAATACGTCAAATTTTACACCTGTTTTGGAGCGTTGCTCAAACAGTACCGAATACGGCCATTGCTGCGGTCATTGCTCCTAGTGCACCCATAGTGGCAAGAGTGGAGACGCTTGTACTCTGTTGTACTGTTTTGCTCCGGACTGTACGCTTCTTTGTCTGCATACGACGCTTTTGTACAGCGCCACCCATCACGAAGTCGCCATCAGATTCGTCATCAGACTGAGGAGGTGTCTCTCCATCTTTGTTCAAGTACGTGTCTGCATTGTATTCTAGCATAGGTTCCAGTGCATCAACAGCCGACTGATTGGCATTGATGAGTTGCGTACGTTCTGTCAAACTCATTTCGGGTTTTGACTCGTCGTATTCTGTCTTACACTGATCATTGGATACGATGTCGCATGACATGTCATGGTTCAGTTTGAAGGTACACATCGGCTTGACCACATCGTGCATACACCGTAATCCGATTTCACGATGAAAAACACCTGAACCTTTAATGAGTGTTGTTCCACAATAATACCCATCTGCGAACGGAAAGGCTTTCATAAGACCTTCGAGCATGAGTGTATCCTCATCAGTGTCACTCCAACGGTGAAATTCATTCGAGTCCTCGGGATCGACGACGTGATCTGGTGTTCCATCCTGTGATTTGAATGCGATAGGGAAACGCATCTTCATTGCCGATGGCGAAGGATTAAACAGAAACATTTCGTCCTTGTCGTGTACTCGTCCTAGACCTGTACCGAACCGTATAGCATTTATCAGTTTACCGTACTGTAACCCGATCGGTTTTACATCATCGTCCAAATCCATAACCTCTCCAAATCGCTCACACTGCTCCGGTGTAACTTCCGACCACGCATGGACATCCAAAGCCTTGATAGCCATTGTGCGTAGCCTATCGATTGCGATATTGATGTTCTTCTTGCTAAGCAGAGTAATCAGGATCAGAGGCCGTATCACTTCGAATTCAGTCACGTCACCACCACCATACCCGGCTGCGGTACCACGTTGTCCGAACCATGACGGTTTACGCGTATCGGTATTGAAAGGATGGTCTTGTGGAAACATATCCACACATGTGTGGTTTTTGACGGCCCTATGTATGACGTCACCCTTGTCAAATGTGTACAGGTCCAGAAAATCGCCAATACAATCCATAGGTTTACCCCATGCTAGCTGTACCGGCCCTGCTTCACGAGCTAACTCACTAGCAAAGTCTGCTTGTGTCCATCTTTTAGAAAAAGACTTCATGTTTACATATAACGAATAATAATATATACGATTATAAACACGGAATGGGTTAGGGGTTAACCCTAACCCCTCTTCCAGCCACCACATTCAGGGAGTACATTCTTCTGAAAGTATTCATATACCGCCTCGAGTAGCTGTCTCGAGACGCCATCGTTCTTGAAGACCTTCGTGTACAGCTCCATTGTTGTCAGCATCGATTCGACCCCTTTGGTAGACACTTCCGGTGGTGTATCATCGTCATCATCCTCGTCATCCTCTTCGCAATCCTTATCCTCCCCGTTATCCTCATCGTCATCCCAATTCTTCTCTCTGGCCAGAATCAACTTCACGTTTCCCATGAGCCTCGGAAAGCGAGCGTTTGGCTTCAGTTGACCATGGTTTTCCTCGCACATGTACATCATAGAGTACATCCATGTTCCTTCGTCGACGTGGGCTGCGAGCGACATGTCCACGAGATTGACACCATCTATAGGTTCGAGCGTGATGGTACCGCACTGTTTGATGAACACTTCGAAAGGCATCTTGAATAAAGTGTAGTGAAGCGTGCTTGAAAGGTAAGGTGTGGGATACGATTCGAAAGCTCATTATATATTTGTCTGTAAGTATTTGTGTTGCACGAAAACGCGAAAACGCGAAAACGCGAAAACGTTACATGTGTGTATCGCTTGTCACGAAAAAGTAAGTTACACTTCGCGAAGATCAATTTTATAGGTCTCGTCGTCAACGCGAATGAGACCATGGAATGTCAGAATGTTGTAGATGGTGTTGTTGTCAGATATGATGTTCGCCTCAAACATACACTGAGAATCGGGATCAGTCTCATCTTGTGGGCCATGAAAAAAGTCGGTAATATTCTCTAGAACCTGTTCTACTGTTGCAGGCGTCGGGAGTGCAAAATGTTTGTAGTCTTGTCCAACGAGAGCACGGATGAAGACTTGTCCAGAAGCAGTATGTCCAATGGCTTGGTCATCTAGATCAGAGTTGGTGATGGGAAAGGAGTCTTGACCTACGAATTTCCGCGCGTGACTCAATGGAGAGTGTACATCCCAGACCATATCGGTCATCACTTCATCTCGGAGATCGCATTCATCAGACTCTTCAGATTCTTCATCGGATTCTTCATCGGACTCTTCATCGGATTCTTCATCGGACTCTTCATCGGACTCATCATCGGACTCATTATCAGACTCATCGTTTGATAGCGCACCGACTATAATTCGGTCTATAAGTCTGTACTGTCGTATGATGGATGCATGAGTAGCCAGGTTGTAAACAAAGAAGCATACGTTCACGAGTGCAAACACCGTATTGGTATCCATGTCTAGGCTCATAATGCTTGTTACAGAACGTAAGTAACCACCTCTTTAAGTCAAGCCGTCATGGACGACCACGATCATACGGTGGAAGACATCCGTTTCTCTTGGACTCAGAAGTTCGAGAACGGTTGAAAAAGATAGTGGATCGTAGACGACATTGACGAAATGCATCGTGAGAGATATTTTTGAATCTGGTGGACAACGATCTATACATGATTTGAACTTTCGAGTTTGGAGTAGCTGTGTGACCATGTGCGTGTTCACATACGCACGCTTAATATCGTACAACAACTGAATCATGCATTTATTGTGCATCCGAGGCTTAAAGAGGGACCAGATTTTAAATAGAAAAGATGAACCGGCCGAACAAAGTAGACGCTCTACACGACGACCTAGTCCGCATGTACAAGGATGCAGGTCTTTCGGTCAAAATAGTAGATCCTTTACCCAATCAGACGCTGGTCAATTACCAAAAGCATGCCAGAACGTTCACCAAGAGCAACGTCGTGGTGATGTGTAGGAAGCCACACATTCTGCGTCAGTACCGTCGTCATAACGGTTTACGATGCGGAATCGTGTTGTTCTTCTCGAACGGAGACAACTTTGGAGTGGGTTACGCGCACGTGAAGGAGTCTGTTGCAGCGATGAAAGCTCATCTCGAGAGGAACATCATCAACACAGAGCATCCGGATACATGCGTCCGATGCACGAAGGTCGACAAAGGAATATGCTGCAAGTTTTGCTTCGCGAACGTCTGTAATAGGTGTTACGTGAAAGCAAGCTTTGCGACGGATACCTACACGTGTCCGGGGTGTGAAGTCAGCTCCCACGTCCAGGTCATCGCATCCGGTATAGAGCCGGGACGTGTCAAAGTCGCACCCGATTATACTACGGCGATCTTGAACAGGATGAAAACCTTGCAACGGACGTACATGGACATAGATCTTCTGGACGACAACAAGACCATATGCGATTCCATCGGAGTTACAACGACCGTCGAATATACCAACCTGATGAAGGAATGTGGCAAGCCCAAGGCGACAAAGCGTCTACTGAAAAGACCAGGCACCATGATGGTCATGGGATGTGGACCAAGCATGTGTGATTCGTGCGATGAAATTCACGTGGGTGATGTGAACGTAGGGAGGGTGTACGAAATAGATCAGGACGGCGTCGTGTGGGAGTTGTGTGACATGTTTGCACCGATGACGATGGTTGCATTGGATATCATTACGAATTGATTATGTAAAACGCTAAAACGCAAAAACGCGAAAACGCTAGAATGTACTGCCTAACCAGCATGCAGAAAAACTATATATTGCTCGTACCTCCAGTGTTGTGTATTACATTTCGCCGATTCCGCATCATGAAGCAAGCTACATTGGCACTCGAATGCGTAGTGAACACTATGCACGCTTCTCCTCACAAATTTCCTGGACGTCATTCGGAACTCGTAAGCCTTTGTGATGCTCTATGCCAACCAGTCTTGTACAACAATGAGGAAGTGGACTTCGAAAAGTGGGCTCATCTCGCGATACAACCCGGTACCAATGCAGATCAAGTCTTCGAGCTCCTCAGCTACCGTCCAAACGCGCATGAGGTATCCGACGACGTGATTTCGAGATGTGCTCCGATGCTGGCGAGTACCTGGAAAGACCGATTGGACCTACAGGTGGTCGACAAGTCGCAGTACTTTGAGATGTTTGACTACATCCGGACGCATCCAGCAACACTGAGGACAATGTACAAGACGCTCCTTCTTCAAGTCAACAAGGATAAAGAAGTCGAGTCTCTGATCAACGTCTTGAATTGCATTCATACGGGAATCGAATCCGATGATGCTGCCGACGAGTTCATAGAGAATCTACTTTCGAGGGTCTACGATAACTTGGAGGACATCCACGTATCAATCGAGGCATCGCTCTACATCCTGAACAGCATCATAGGTCGTCCAACTATGACCCCGGATCTGGACGACGTGATTGAACTTCTGGGGGTAGGCTCTACGGAGATCGTCGAGTACCTCCTGAGGAGTCATCGAGCTGGAGAAATGAGTGATGCTTTTATCGAGACGTTCACCAATTGCGCATACGTGCTTCTTCTCGAGGAACGCGGAGAGCTACACAAGCTAATAGACATCACGAGTATTTGCGAAAAGATTGATCCTCGTGCGACGTTCAAGTACGAGGATTGGAACGGGATCATCTTGGACAGAAAAATTGGAACCAGTGTCCTGACACACGTGTTTAATATCGCGTTTAATATGTTGAATACAAGAACGAATCTATCAATCCTCCAAGTTTTGTAAATTTTCTTTACATTCTCTTCAAGTCTTTACATCATGAACAATTCATTGAGCATTTCGCGGCTGACACCTTCTCCTTGGATCGCCAGCAATAGATCGTGTGCGTTTGTTTCGCCCGAACTCAACTTCACGAGGTCTTCGATGAAATCCTCATATCTCGCAATGATCTCCGTATCAGACGGTCTGTTACAGACGACCGCCGATGCGACAGATTCGGTCTCGTCAGCCGATTCGTCTTCCGACTCGTCGGGGGTTGTCATCATGATCACCTTTTGAATGATTTCCGATACATCTTCGGGTACGACTCCATCGTGCATATCGTTCAGATGGTTGATGACTAAACGTTTGATGGCTTCATTATTTCGAGAACCAGATACACGTGCCAAAACGTAAGACAAGACGGCACTATCCGTTGCCCTTTCCCAACGAAGTTTGTTCTTGCGTAGGTTCATCCAATGGGATACACCGAAGCCCACGAAAAATATAGCCGACGTCCACATGATTGATGTGTGATTCATTACCGTTACCTTATAAGTCTTTAAGCACCTTATATATCGCTCAACGACGAGCGACGACGCCGGAGTAGTACGCCTGATTCACGGGTGTGAGACCGACCCAATTCTGTAGAACGGCACCGCCACCGACCTTTCGTGTACCGGTACGTGCGACAGATTTCTTTGCGACAGTACGTGTAGCGGGCTTCCTTGGGGCAGATGCAGTAGTGCGTGTAGCGGGCTTCTTAGCGGTAGCGACGGAACGTGTAACGGGCTTCTTGGCTGTAGCGACGGAACGGGTCGCAGTCGCGCGCTTGGAAACGGTACCTCCGGTTTTGGTAGTGGAACGCGTCTTTGTCGCAGTAGAACGAGATTTGGTCGCAGTCGTTGAACGGGGCTTAGCGGTACGGGTTTTAGTCGCAGTGGACCGTGGCTTGCGCGCCGGCTTCATACCCGACAGGGGGTCTCGAACAACGTGATGAGCTTTGGGAGATTTGGTGGGTGTTGCCATTGGTTTACATGATGCACCGACTTTAATCTCAAACGTGTGATGTAAGAACCGTCATGGACAAGTGGATTTTGCCGGATAGACGCGAGTTTTCCAGTTTCGTGCACAAAACAATATGGAAAAAAGGAGTCGAGGGAAAAGAGTCTCTTCTTCTTCCTCATCAACGTTTTGTAGCATTGTACCTGGATCCCATGTCGCCGTACCGTGGACTACTGTTGTACCACGGTCTGGGTACAGGTAAGACTTGTGCGTCTATCGCGGTCGCTCAATCGTTCCTCGCCGCAGATAAGAAGGTCGTCGTTCTCGCTCCGGCTTCTCTGCGGAAAAATTTCGAACAGGAAGTCATCAAATGTGGAGGTAACGAATTCACGTCCGATCGTAACTGGAGTATCAATGCGAAGAACGAGGTCGTGCCGGCCGAAGACGCGGAAACCGGGATCGCTTTCGACGCTCTTACGGATGCTCAAAAATCGGAGGCCGAAATTTGGCTGCGTAACCTAGTGAAGGAAAGGTACACGATCATCGGGTATAACGGTCTGACGAAGGTTGGTCTGGACCGAATCACACAGGACGGAACGATCAACCCGTTCGACAATTCGCTCATAGTGATTGATGAGGTCCATAATCTCACACGAACACTCGCCAACGCTAAAACTACCAACACCGTGAAGTTCGCATTGTACAACCTTATCTTGGACGCTCGTCGGTGCAAGGTTGTCGTATTGTCTGGTTCTCCTGCGATTAACAACCCTTTCGAATTCGCTTTCATGGTGAACATGTTGCGGGGTCGCCTCATAGACCACAAGTTCACATGGTCCATAACCTTATTAGGTGAAGAGGTGGCGAGCATCAAAGCCACGTTCGACGATTGTTCACGGATCGACAGGAGTATGGTGACGGCCAGTGGAGCGACCGTTTACATCTGTCCAGAAGGCTTCGAATTCCTCGACAAGACTAAAGGCATTGTCAAGAACGTCATCGGAAATAACATCGAGTACATTTCCAAGCTTCTCGATGGATACTTGCCTGCTAAAAACGCCATCAAGTATGAACGGTACGACGCTTTACCCAATAATCGTAAAGAGTTCATGGACATGTTTGTAGACCCTATAACTGGCGATCTATTGAGGAAGACAATACTGCTGCGTCGCATGCGAGGCGTGATATCGTTCTACGACATTCGTGACAAGAATCTTTATCCTACTACAGAGGAGCACATAGAGAAAGTCCCTATCTCATCCATCCAATACACGGAATATATAAAAGCCAGAGTCAAAGAGAGATCTCTGGAGGATAAGGTGGCAAAAGAAGGCCCGGATGGCACTACCCAGAGCGTACACAAAGCATACTCACGTCCTATTTTGAATATCGTCTTTCCAGTCGAAGATGGTATCCGGAAGTGGAGACGCGACGAAGTGAGAGCTGATATGCAGGATGTTGATGACTACTCTGAAGGAATTGTGAACAAAAAGCTCGAAGATCTGGAATATATGAAGCGTTTGAACAAAGCTATTGAACAGCTCATGAAAAGCGACATATGGACGGATGATAAGAAACTTGCGAAGCACTCTCCAAAGTTCGCACTTATCTACTCGCGGCTTAGCAAAGCGATTGGTAAAAACATGATCTACAGTACTTTCAGGGCTTTGGAGGGTGTGGGGCTGATGATGGCGCTTCTGAATGCTCGTGGTTGGCAATATGTGACGGTAGAGAAGGTCAATGGTGTATTTACTCTTTTCATTGAAGGTGATACAAAGGCTAAGAACCCTATGCGGTATATCAATCCCACACCAAGTTCTGAAGAGGGTGAGATTTTGTTGAAGATTTATAACGGATATCTCGATAAACTCCCAGAGCCTCTCCGGAGCGACGTAAATAAGAGACTGGGAACAGATAATACGTATGGAGAGATGATTAACACAGTTTTACTAAGTCGATCAGGCGCCGAAGGATTATCCCTGACGAATACAAGGAATGTACACATCATGGAGCCGCACTATAACAATGCGCTCATGTCCCAGGTAAAAGGTCGGGCGGTTCGTCTAAAGTCGCACATGGATTTACCAGCTTCCGAGCGTACCGTCACCACCTATACGTATGTAGGCACCTTTTCAGATGAACAGAGAGCAGCAAAGGAGTTCGCTCGTACGCAAGACAGGGACAAGGGTTTGACGTCCGATGAAGAGCTTATGCAGCTTGCGCTCCGGAAAGATGGTCAAATTGGTCAACTCATGCAGTTGGTGAAGAATACAGCCGTTGACTGTAGCATCCACTCGTCAGGACACAATGCTACAGGGACTAAACAAGATTGTTACATTCCACCTTCCAACTACAAGAAAGATGTAATGATGCCAAATTCGATCCTCCAGGACCGCGAAGATAACGTTACAACAGTCAAAGCGAAGATCATATCTGTTCCAAATGCGAAAGGTAAGAAAGAAGAATTGGTATTCGTTGAAGGAGATAGCTCGGTGTATGAGGCTAAGGCATGGCGTACAGGCAAACGTGTGGTTGTCGCCAATATGATTGACGATGGTAAGAAGCTTGTGTGGATTTAACTCAATACATACAAGGAATGACACATTCCCTGAGGTGTCCATAATCCTCGAGAACAACTGGGACACCATCCTGGGTATCGTAGAACATGTGCATGATCTTCAGAGGGACGGACTTGTCGAATATCTGGTGCTCAGGGTTCAAGAGTACTTCATTCAACATTCTCAGACGACGTGCATTCTGGTATGAATCGACAATTTTCTTTCCATTAATACGATAGATATGCGGATTGAATGTAAAAGATGACGACTTATCGCTTCTTGACAGGAGTCTTCTTGATTGTCGTCTTCTTCTTGACAGGCTTCTTTTTCGTTACGGGTCGCTTTGCGACGACACGTTTCTTTGTTGCACCTCCTTCGACCATGTTGTTTACATGGTTGGTTTCAAAATTAATAATTTAATCACCGAATGAGTATAGTCAAAACCGTGAGCAAGCCTGAGCGCATGTTGTACGAATGTCAGAATGATTTCGTTGTACGAATGTAAGAATGACCACAGGTATCAACAACGGCGGATGCCTTCGTGAAGTGGTTTCAAGCCGAAGCCGCTGTGATCTCCTTGGAGAAGTGTCCTTCCAGAAAGCGATGACCGATCTCGGTGTGTGGCGACCATAATACATTTTTGCGAAACAGATATCCTCGCACGCATGCTTGTAGCCGCACGAGCGCACGATACCGTGTTTCCGACCATACATGGCGTTCGTTCACGAAGGCCGAGGCCAGCCACGTGATGTACGCGAGGTCGACCGACCACCAGAGCGACGCCTGATGACAGAGCATCACGAACTGTACATACATCGCCTGGACAGCTCGATACCCATGATCCTCTGGCATCATGGGTCGGCCTCGTCAAGCGTAGCTGCACGCCGGAGCATGACTGTGAACGGGACCGCATCGTCAAATGGGTCAGCTTGCTTCCAGTTGGATGCCCATTCGACGCTAGGGGCACACGTGGAACATCCTTTGCTGTACTTCCTGATAACGGCCTTGCAGCGTTGAGCGTTGATGATCAGACACCGACCGATACGTGTCAACGGATCTGACGCGAAGCGTGCGACGACTTCATAAGTGTCATGAGGGGCGACTGTGGAAACTTTGGCGGCTCCTGGCGTGGCGTAGATATGCGCTCGGTACTGTCGAAGAGCCAGCCAATCTCATGTTGCAGCCTACGTGGATTACCCCGTCCGTAATTGCGCCGCGGCATGGTTCTACATTGTGGGACGGCGTATCATTCTGAACATTATGTATTCACAAACATTATGTATTCACACACAGCCCGTCCGCCTTCTGAATTCTGAATTTGATGACGCAGACTCACCAGAATGAAAGATTGTACAATGTATATATTGAAAATATGAAAATGCCCATAATCATATTTCTTACAGTCTCATAATCCACGGGTACATTGAAAAGTTTGACGCTTTGGTACAAAATAGCTTTTTCCAATTGCATGAAGTTCAGTTTTCTGGTCATGTCCATGCGAAGATACCCATATCTAAAAGTACTTATGTTTCTAAAATTATCTTGCATTACTGAATTGAGACTCGCGCACTTCATCAGTGTGATCAACAAATGAGCGAACACAGTCCCCCATACGAGAGTGATGTATCCAGCGGTGGAAGTTCCATTAGGAATCATGATGAACCTTCCGGTCGCATAGATTCCATACAAAATTACGATCATGTCGCATACAACCATAACTCCCAGTTGCGGAGTTATGAATGAATTCATAGAGTGTAGGATGTATGATATTTTGACGATGTCTGTCTCATCGTCAAAGGTGGTTGAATCTCTTTGTGAGAGAAACCTATCTCCTATGACTTTCTTTATATACTGCATGAAGTAAACAATGCTCCCTGCGCTCTGAAAAAACATGAAAGATATGATTGAATTGAAAACCGCACCATACCATTCTTGCCATGAAGACGGTATGTACCATAACGCAACGTCGGGGTCGTTATAAAGCAATTTCAATTGAGTTCTCGAGTATAAAAAAAAAATTCCTGAAGCCATAAAATAAATGAAATGAAATATTTGTACCGACCAGAATGTTTTTGTATGTATGTCGATGTAGGATTCGCTGTGAAAGTTCAGCGTATGGTATGCTTCATTAAACACATAGGCCATCCTCAAGCTCCCCCCAAGACGTATAAAATTGAGATGTGTGAGTAGACTGTTGATATGAATCATGATGAGGAAAATCAGATATATATGTGTTGGATCATCATTCCCAAAATGAGCGAGTACTTTGATGATTCTTACATCGTATACAATAGTCGCCAATATGTATATGCATAATGGTATAAATCTCCACAATCTCATTAGGTTATTTTCTTCGTCATCTTTCTTCGACAACAAGCAAAGAAACTTGTCGGTACGTATCATAGTCTCTAAGGGATGTATATCGACGGTCTCGTCTATACCACCCAATCCAGTGCGCCGGGAGCGAGAGCTGAGGCTTGGGTCTACCACGAATGTATAGTTCTGTGAATGAAACGATGACTGTAGATTGTCAACATAATTTTGAACTTCTCCACACGGTCTCACTCCCAATCCTGTGTAACACATTAGTGTTTCGAAGTAATCTCTATGTGACATTTACTCATATTCAGACTTTAAATGTTAGAATGACGGTCACTGCAAAGATCGGATGATATCCCAGAGCTTTATGGCGTTGTACGGAACAAAATCATCGTTCATGGTTTTGCATGTGCCTTCAAGCAACGCTATGCTTTGGAAGATCTTGGAGATCGACGCACTGGTGATGATACCGCCTCTGATCACTTTGAACGTGTTCATCATTTCGTCCAGATCTATTTCATTTCTCGAGTAAGAGGTGATACAGTTTATGATCAATCTGAGTTCGTTTGGATCGTTGATTTTCAATGCGACTTTGTAATCCAGTAGTTCACGTGCGACTTCGTTCCAATCTTCAAAGAATACGTGCTCGGACGCATTCACGAGCACCTGCCACAGATCCTGCATTTCGTTGTCAGTAATTACGTTGATGGATCCCATATCGTAAATAACAAAGCTTCCGTCTTTGAATCCCACGTTACCTGCATGTAGGTCGACGTGGAATACTCCGCTCCTGAAAGCCGATAGGATAACCTGAGAAAAGAATTCATTGACAATATCGAGTTCGATTGGTGTATTCATATCCTTGATCAGAACACTATCGACGTACTCCATATCCACTCTGGACACTGTCGACGATTTGACGATAGGTATGGTGATCAAAGTCGAATCTTCCAAACTTTTGGACAGATATAAGAATTTCTGACGTTCAGTACTCATGTTGATCTCGTCGATCAGAGATTCGAACGTTTCGTGTATGACATCCGGGAGTTTGAGTAGACGTAGTACTGTGACCATTTTCTTCAAATCATCGACGTCGTTCAAGATACTGTCATCGCGAATCATTTTCACACACGTTCCGTCGCTCATTTGTGTGACGACTGCGATGGATGCCTGATGAGTTGCGAGCCCGGAAGTTTTATCGTAAGTCGTGATACATTGCATTTCCGACAGGGACGCCGACAACAGGTCGTCGATTATCACCGTCTTTCGATTGGCGATGCCTTGAGCGAGCTTGATCGACAATACACCTCCTTCTCTAATACGACGTACTGTGTGATCTACAAGTCTTTGCTTCTTGACACCTATCTTTTTACCTGTGGCATATTCACAGACTCCTAGGAGTGTCAATCCCACTGCCCTCATCACTTACTTCACTGATTTTTTTCTCGAGGTCCTCCGCGTACGCATCTGCGTCGAATCCAAACTTCTCTGCCAGAGTCAGAGCCGAAGCTTCGAGAGCAATCAGGTCGTGTTTCGCAGAGTCACGTACGAAGTGTATCAGCTGTTTACCACGACTCACGGCATAATCTTTCTTGACGCGATCAGATTTCTGGATCGCTCGGCGAAGACGCGCTGCGCTCCCAGCTTGCGGGGTCGTGGTACGGGTTCGAATGGGTGGTGTGATCGTCATGACTTACTGTCTACGAATTTAATTTCTTTCGAAATATGATCTGATTTTTCCGAGTTACAATTTTTCATGACGATAATTCTCAAGGGAAATAATAAGCCATCCCAACGTCAGTGAATTCCTGAGTCTGAGTGTCGGTATCCCTACACGCCTTTCCGATGTCATTCGTCACTTCGTAACCGGGTCCGTCGCATAGTCCAAACCAAGCATACCGTTTCACTTGGCTGGTACCATCCATTAATCTAGTGGCCTCACGGAGAAGAATCAACGCTGCACCATCGTCGTCCGGGTTGGTGGTGTATCCATATCCGAACTCCGTAATCCATATTGGCCATCTCTTGAAGCGTTGTTGGATCTCATTCAAGCGGTCCGCGAATTCACACGGAGTCTCCGTGTATATGTGGAAGGCCAGGAAATCGACCACACAATTCTGTTGCTCACATAACTCTAGAAAAGTTGTCATCCAATCCAGATCGCAACAGATTGCAGGGCTTCCGATTTGCAGCCTGGGCCTCACCTTGTTTGCCATCGCCTCGATCTTGGGCCACAGCTCCACAGCTCTTTGCGGAGTCATATTGGCCTGGATTTGTAGCTCAGGTTCGTTGAATCCCAGAATACTGAACGTATGGTCTTCTGGTTTCCAGGTCTGTTGGTCAATGCTCTCCAGGTGAGCTTCGCCCCAAACCATCGGTACGTACTCCAGCGGCGAAATCTCATAGTGTCTGGGTCTATCCTGCCAGTTATAGAACCATGAGATTGAGCTGGTTTCTCCACAAGGCAAGGATGTATATTTGGACAACGGATACCGACCGTACTCTGCCATACCGCGCTTGGGTGATCGGTCGAGATTGTCTTGTGAAAAAGACATAGTGGTGCATGCTACTTTTTTAAGAAGATTGTGTGCTTTGCTCATGTTTTATACTTTGTAGGCATTTAAGGAATTGGTGATTGCGCGTATTTTCCAGAACGAAGTAGTGAAAGGATTTGCGGGAAAACGCGAGGTTCATTTA